>CAIGQZ010032280.1:7108390-7121748 GCA_903798205.1 Danio tinwini
GCTTACCGAATCCTACTTACCAACAAGGGGATAAGGTATGGCTATCCACCACAGACATCCGCCTCCGCCTGCCCTGTAGAAAGCTGAGTCCTCACTACCTGAGACACTCTCAGATAAACCCCGTCACTTACCGTCTCAACCTGCCACCACACTACAGATTATCACCATCCTTCCATGTGTCACTTCTCAAACCATTCACTGATCCTGTTTCTCCTCCCTCCACAGAACCGGAACCCCCCGGGACACTATAAAAGCCTACCTTCTCCTCTCTTTCCTCAGCCAGTATTGAAGTCGGATGGTTGTCCTCATCTTCGCTCCTTCGTCTTCTCCTTTTCTTCCATGGATGTGTTCCTTAGGAGTCTTCGAGTCCTTCACACTAATCAAGGGAAGTGAATATTCTTATCTGGTCTTTACTAGAAAATCTGCCATCTATCTGATGAACTGTGTGTCTGTATACTCACCCACAGATGTTCCTTATGTGCCTTCAGATACTTTACACTGATCAAGGAAAGTGCTTACACTTATATAGTGTTTACTAGAAGATCTGCCATTGACTTGATGAAGTCAAGTGTGTATACTCACCTGCTAATGTTCCCATGAAAGAACTATATTAGATTAGATTAGATTCAACTTTATTGTCCTTACACATTTACAAGTACAAGGAAACAAATTGCAGTTTAGGTCTAACCAGGAGTGTAGATACCAATAGCAGCAAGTGCAGGATACAGGTATAAGTTATAGAAAAGTGCAGTTATAGAAAAACTATGGTGATATTTACAAATGGATGTACTATGAACATTATATACAGGTTGTGTTGGCTATGAACAGAGATTTACAATAGATGGATAAATGTACAGGTTGCTATTAATAATCAAAAGTGTGCAGATACATAAACATAATTACAAATGTATATGTACAGTGGGTGTGTAAATGTACATGTTCAGTAGGTATGTACAGTTCAAATAAGTGAATCAGTGCAATGAATATGTGCAATTTTTAAATGTGCAAATGTTAAGTAATTTTTAAATGTGCAAATGTAAAGTAGTGCAGTGATTATGAGGAGTCTGAGTCATGGGGAGAGTGGGGGGTGTATTAGGGGGGCAAAAAGTCAGTGGGGGGTAGAATTCAAAAGGGAGACAGCTCTGGGGAAGAAGCTGTTCTTTAGTCTGCTGGTTATTGTCCGGGGGAGCCTGAAGCGCCTGCCAGAAGGCAGGAGAGAAAACAGTCTGTGAGCAGGGTGAGAGGGATCTTTAAGAATACTGCGTGCTCTGCGCAGACAGTGTTTCCTCTGGATGTCCTCTATGGCTGGTAGTGTGGTCCCTGTGATGTGTTGGGCAGTTTTCACCACCCGCTGCAGTGCCTTACGCTCCGCAACAGAGCAGCTTCCATACCAGACTGTGACACAGTTCGTCAGGATGCTTTCTATTGTGCAGCGATAGAAGTTCACCAAGATGGCTGATGACAGCTGGTTCTTCTTAAGTTGCCTTAAGAAAAATAGGCGCTGGTGAGCCTTCTTGACCAGATAACTATATGTGAGATTGTTGACATCAGATATTTACATATTATCATGCTGTGAAAAAAAGATTGCTAGCAGTATCAACACCACTCACTTCCTCAGTTTGATTAAGTGACTTTGTTTTGAATAAAACTGATAAACGATACCCAGATAGCAAAATGACATAATTTCAACCGAAAATCAACATTTCTTTTGATATCGAATCAACATTGTTTACCGACATTGATTCAACATCGTTTTGCTGATCGGGGTAATGTTGAAACAACGTCAGGCACTTTATTCAAATCTAACCTAAAATCGACACAATTGGTTACTTACCCAACGTTGAATCGATGTTGATATTCAGTCGATCGAAACAACGTTATAGAATCCACACATTTTCAACATGTAATCGACCTAATTGGTTTGTCCACCTAACATTGAAATGATGTTGATTTACAGTCGATTGGAACAATGTAGAATCCACACATTTTCAACATATGACACAATCTCAATAAAAACGTGATGCTTGCAACAGGGCTACATTATTTAAGAGCATTCGCTATGACATTGATAGGATCTGTTGTCAGGTTTATTTTTCCTTTAATATTTAGATATTTCCTCTGAAATTTGTAAAATAACCAGCATTTCATCACTTTTCTGATATTTTCCTGTTCTCTGAAACGGTGAATATTTCACTTTAGTTTTATTTAGACTATATCATTCATTCATTCATTCATTCATTCATTCATTCATTCATTTATTTTATTTATTTATTTATTTATTTAACAAACCAGTTGTGTTAAGGCCCTGAGGCATACAGCGGACTTGTTTTGAAGCACTTCACCTCAAACGTTATTCGTTATTCTTGTTTATTTTGTAGATAACTGACCAACAAAAATACATTGAAATTAAGTTTTTATCTTAATCTTTATAAGTAATTAATTATACTAAACGAAATTTGTTTAAAAAAAATATTTTTCCCAAGAAAAATATATTAATTATATTTTTATTTGTGTCCATATACTGCTCAACTTTGCGGGTGGATGATAAGGAAATAATGAATGCTCCGTAAATGCTCCGCATTATAAACCTGTCATATTTGCAAATTTTAATATGTCTATATTATATATATGATAATGTCATTATTTTAAAGATTATGGGCTATATTTTAACAATTGTGGCGCACGTTTGAAGCTGATTTTTTTTTGCTATTTTCAGACTATATGTTTAATAAGCAAATTTATTTGTGCCACTTTGTGGACTCATAGCTGTTCCTGTCCATAAAGGAGGCATTTAAGGCCCATCATTGGCTCGTTGCTATTTTGAGAAACTGAAATAGATTGTTGAGCATGTAAAAGCTGCTTCAAAGTCCAGCGCAGAGTGCGGTAGTTATCCGCCTATGCGGGTCCAAAAGCTTACACATTGCTGAATACACACAGGATGTACAGCAATATACAAATATCTTTACATGTGAAAACAATTAAAGAATTAAAATGTTACAAAAAAAATATTTACTACATAAATATAAAAACCATACCTTCATGCCGGGGGTCTTGTTCAGTTTATGACAGTTTGCATTTTTATAATGTTATTATAAGCAGTATTATTTATTATATGCATATTTATATTTGTTTTAATAAAAATATATCCTGTGTGTATTAAGCGTTTGAAGGCACATAGGCGCATGAGGCCCACACGGAATCTGTGTGCGCAGAATTATGCAGATTTCCGCAGAAATCCGCAGATTTCTAGGCCATTTATTTAATTGTGTAAATGTGTGTAAATTTATATTTATAATTTTTTTTCTAATAATAATAATAATATTATTATTATTATTAGTAATATTATTGACTAATATAAAAAAAATATTGATATGAGTTATATACAATACAGTTTGTAAAGTTATATTTTCTTTCTTTTTTTTTATAGATATATTATATGGGAGACTTTAACCAAATAAAGTGGATCTAATTGGATTTGCATTGTAAATATTAAATAAAAGTTTAAAAGGGATTACTTTTTATTTCATGTATTAAGTTTTTAGTTATGATACTCCCAAAATCATTCCGCATAAAACCGCAGATTTATTTATTTTTTTTTACAAAATTCTCTGCAGAAATAGCAAACAATGTTGCAGATTTCGTCTGGCCCTATGACTAACGCACTCTGCTCTGAACTTTAACCCTGTTTTTACTTGGTCAATAGTGCGGTCTATTTCAGCACCAATGATGCGCCACACCTCTATTTTAGACCAGCACACTCATGAGTCCACAAAGTGGACCGAATGGATTTTCTATTTAAACAACGTGGTGGAAAACGTAAAATTAGGTTTGTGCAGGTCTGAAAAATCGTTAGGCTAATGCTTGTAATTTACAGTAGGCCATTTATTAAGAAAATAAATTCATACTTAAAAGGCTAATAATAATAATTATAACAATAATTATAAATTTATTACTATATTGTTATCATTATTATTAGGATATTGTTTATTTTTTTTAAATGTCTACTTACAATTTGACACATTCAAATCACTGAAGAAATGTTCTAACCAATTAATAAATAACCAACTATAAATTAAAAGCATTAACCTATGCTATATATTTTTGTTTTTACAAGCTTTGGAGATGTAACGTAAATTCCGCTTTTAAATAATAGATCACCTATAACTTTCGTCATAAGCCATGACTGTGTTCAAAATGGCATAAATGTTTTCAAAGTGCACTATAAAGGGAACGCAACTGTCATTATGAAGATTGCTAAAACTAAAATGTAAAAAGAGTTTGAAAGCAAATCACACCTAAAAGAGATGACTTAAATGTTTTTTAATCATTCCAAATTTAAATGTTGGAACATTAAATGAATAGGGCATGTGTGGGTAACTGGGAATAGAACACAACCATATGCTGCAGGTAAAAGGACCAAGTTTGCAATGCAGTTTGCGAATGTTCATTGGAACAGAACCTTAGTTGTCTAACGATGGTTTTCGGATACGCACCCCTGCTTTGTTAAATAAAATTATGTAAATAAAATAAAAGTTAAATATTCATTCATTCATTTTCTTTTCAGCCTAATCAATTTATAAATCTGAGGTCGCCACAGCGGAATGAACTGCCAGTAAAATATTTAGTTTCGAATAATGTTCAAAAAATAAAAGTAATCGATCATGGAGATTGAAAGGGTTATCGACAATCAATCGATTATCGAGTAGCCTAATCATTAACCAATTAACAAATCATCCTTTGTTAAATACAATAAATAAGTACATAAATTGTATTAAGCATTATTGTAGCAAAACTGAACACCCATGGCAGTGAAAATTCTATACAATTTTTCAGTAAAGTCATGAACAAAATGTTTTGGAAGTTTGGAAGTAAACTTTGATTCTTTCTCTCTCACAAACACAACAGTCATACATTCCATGAGTTGCACAAATCACAATTTTAGAAAAATCACGGACTACTTTTTTATTAAATTTTTTTGTAGACATTTTGGGTATGCATATTTTGTATGATTTTGCACACAATATATGCTATAATATGTGCAATAATCTATAGTGTTTGGCCCATCAAATGTAACATGAATGTTAAGACAGTCTGATTAAGGTCATGAAATTTATCAATTACAAAATTATCAGTTGCAACTAATGCAAAAAAATGCTAACTGTTTTGCAAAAGAATGTTTAAAAATGGGGGCGTCACAGTGGCACAGTGAGTAGCACTATTGTCTCACAGCAAGAAGGTCACTGGTACGAGCCTTGGCTGGGTCAGTTGGCGTTTCTGTGTGGAGTTTGCATGTTCTCCCCGTGTTGGCGTGGGTTTCCTCTGGGTGCTCTGGTTTCCCCCACAAGTCCAAAGACATGCGATATAGGTGAATTGGTTAAACTAAATGGTATGTGTGTGAATGAGTGTGTATCGATGTTTCCCAGTGATGGGTTGCGGCTAGAAGGGCATCCGCTGCGTAAAACATATGATGGAGAAGTGGGCGGTTCATTCCGCTGTGGTGACCCCTGATGAATAAAGGGACTAAGCCAAAAAGAAAATTATTGAATGAATGTTTAAAAATGACAGTAAAGCCTCAATATAGTTAAGACACAGTGAAGAAAAAGTAACTGCTAGTACTAATAACTGTAGGACAGATCTGTAAAAAAATTTGATTCCCATGATATATATACACATTTGTTAATTCATGCATTCATTCATTTTTTTTTCGGCTTAGTCCCTTTATTCGTCAGGGGTCGCCACAGCAGAATGAACTGCCAAATTATCCAGCACGTTTTACATAGCGGACGGTGAGAGAAACTGGAGCACCCGAAGGAAACCCATGCCAAAACGAGGAGAACATGCAAAGTCCACACAGAAACACCAACTGACCCAGCCGGGACTTAAACCAGGGACCTTCTTGCTGTGAGGTGACAGTGCTAACCACTGAGCCACAGTGTCACCTTCACATATTTATTTATTTATTTATTTTATTTTGAAAGGAATGCCATGAAATAAGGAATTCTGGCAGTAAAAATACAACTAACTCATTATAATACAAAATGGAGGAAATAAGTATTGAACACATTGCCATGTTTTTTCCTGGGAATAATATTTATAAAGGAGCTGTTGACATGGAATTGAACCAATTTTTGGCTAAATCCCAAACAATACAAACATACAAAATAAAAAAAATATATTATAAGGCTAAATAAAACTATAAAAGTTATTTGTAATAATAATGGAATGACACAAGAAAAAAGTGCTGAACTACTGAAATGTATTTATTACTTTTTATAAAAGACTTTTTTTGGTGATGACAGCCCAAAGACACCTCTCATATGGAGAATGAAGTCATATGCATTGCTCAGATGGAATATTTTTTCACAGACTTCAAAAAAATGTGTAAAAATCTTGATGGTCCTGTTGGTCTTGTCTATCAAATCTGAGCATTATTTTGTATTTTCTGTTGGATTGTAGTCAGTTGATTGGTTGGGCCATTCTACAGCTTGATTTTCTTTCTCTGAAAGCATTTGAGAGTCTCCTTGGCTGTGTTTTGGATCATTGTCTTGCTGAAATGTCCACTTTGGTTTCATCTTCATCCTCCTGCTAATGTAGATGTTGGACTGAAGCATCTGATCTTCATTTACACTGAGGAAGGGCAGAGGGTTGCTGAAGAACTACTTAGAGATTTCAGTTGCTATCTGGACAACTTTTCTACACCTCCTTTATGTGTCATTTCATTTGAATACACATAACTTCATTTGTAAACTAATTTGTTTTGTTTTCTTTGCATATTTGGATTTCTTTGGTTGGTTGTTACCAACATCCAGGGGAAATGTCAAGTCAACAGCATCTTTAGAAATATATTTTCTGAAAAAAAAAATGGTGACATGTTCAATGCAATTTTGCCCACTCTACTGTATGTATACAGTTGAAGTCAGAATTATTAGCCCCCTAAATTAATAACCCCCGTTCCCCCCCCCCCTTTTTCTGTTTAACGGAGAGATTTTTTTCAACACATTTCTAAACATAAAAGTTTTAATAACTCATTTCTAATAACTGATTTATTTTATCTTTGCCATGCTGACAGTACATAATATTTGACTAAATATTCTTCAAGATACTAGTATTCAGTTTAAAGTGACATTTAAAGATTTAACTGGGTTAATTAGGTTAACTAGGCAGGTTAGGGTAATTAGGCAAATCATTATCGATGGTTTGTTCTGCAGACAATTGAAAAAATATATATAGCTTAAAGGGGCTAATAATTTTGACCTTGAAAAACTGCTTTTATTCTAGCTAAAATAAAACAAATAGGACTTTCTCCAGAAGAAAAAATATTATCGGACATACGGTGATTCCTTTTCCTTGCTGTCAAACATCATTTGGGAAATATTTTAAAAAGAAAAGAAAATTCAATGGGGGGTCAGAATAATAATTCTGACTTGTATATGTAAACCCGCAAACTCTTTTTAAATACTTAGAGGTGTGCATCACAAGCCCTGGCGATCATCCTCTCATTTTTGTGCTCTGTATGTTATGTCTCGTAAAACCACTTTTTTTCTCAATTCTGCTGCTTCTCAATTGTATCAAGTTGTATCAATCCTGTCTACTGCCACAAGTAGGCCTGCAGAATATTGGGAATTATGCTATATGTGATATTGTTGTTAAACAATGCGATAACTATATTTCTTGTAATAACATTTCCCTAGAGTATGCTATTTTTGTTAGATTACAAAAAAATCATATATGTGTAAAGATATACTAAAATATTTCAAACATATAAACTATTAATTATACAAAAATTTTCTTAAATCCAATTCAAACTAAAAAACAAACAAACAAAAAAAAAAACTGTCAAGGAAGGTGCAAACATTTTGACTTTAAAACACAATGAATGACTAAAACCCTTGATAAACCATTTATGGTTTGGTTTTACCATAGACATGTAAACACAAAATGCATTTATCTTAAACATTGTTTTTTATTCATTTAGAACCATCCAGCATCTTAAAACTAGAGCACCTTTTAAGCAAAATATTTTCTTGCCTGTCTTCATAAATAAAATACATTAATAAACAATTATAATGGAAAAAGTAACATCACAAGTCAAATAATTTAAACATATATCTATGCATCCCTAAATGTTAATAATGTTTCCATGTTAATACCTAATTATATTATTTAAGTGGATGTTGATAAGATGTCAGTATATCCATACAATGATTTAAGGACTGTTACCTTTTTTAGAAAAATTTATTTATAAAGACATGCTAGGAAATACATTGCTTAAAAGATGCAAAATTTAAGATGCTGATAAAAACTTTGAAAATTAACAATGTTAAAGTGAATAAAAATTATGTTTGAGATAAATGCATTTTGTTTTTACATGTCTATGGTAAAACCAAACCAGAAATTAGAATATCTACCAAGGTTTTTTAATCATGCATTGTGTTTTAAAGTCAAAATATTTGCACCTACTGGACCAATTTGAATTAGTTTTAAGATAATTTTAGTATGTTGAATAATTTATGTATTTACAATATTTTCGTATGATCATAACACAGATGATTTTCTTTACATTTCTCTATGTTATAGCAAAAAAAAAAATCTTTGTCCCAATATCCAACAACAATATTGCATTTTTCCCAATATCGTGCAGTGTGTGTATATATATATATATATATATATATATATATATTAGGGGTGGGAATTAGGAGTGGGAAAATGGGATAAAATCTTACATCGCAGTGCGGAAATTGACAATGGTAATCATGACAATATGAGAATTATATATTTTTGAATGTTAAATAAATGCAAAAGGTGAACCTCTAAAGCATAATAGAAATACAAACCCATGCTCTGGATTTTGTTTGAAGTTATAAGTTTAAGACATATTTTATTATATGAATTTGTTACATACTATGGGTGCTGTTCTTGTTTATTTATTTGTTTGTTTGTTTGTTTGTTTGTTTATCTGAAGGATTCTAAAGCTAGTATTTTGTCAGTGATTCAGATTATGCATAAGCTACATTTTACAACAAAATAAAAACTAAACAATTTAACAAGCTATTGATGAAAATATAATAAAGTTGTTGCCTACTATATGCAAAAATTCATTTTAAATCATTGTTCTTAAGAATTTGCAGTTAAAATGTAAAACAAAATAATGCAGGTTTTAATTTTAACTGTTGCCTTATGTTAGTTCAGACTTATTATATGGTTGAGTTCACTCAAAAATGAAAATTCTGTCATCACTTAATCACCTTTCACTTCACAAAATCTGGACTAGTTTCTTTCTGCTGTTAAACATAAAAACATGTAACCATTAACATAGTTGTTTTTCCTAGAATGGATGTCAATGGATACTGGTTGTCATCTTTCTTTAAAATATCTTCCTTTGTGTTCAAAAGAAGAAAGAATTTATAAGGGCTTATAACCACTTGATGTGAGTAAATACACTGTAAAAATAAATATGTTAATTAACAGTTTCTGTATTTTGTGTTTATTTACGGTTGTGTATTGCATTATGGGATCTTGATCTCTGCTCTGTCAACTTTTTCATCTTTGAGTGAACTATGCATATAATGATGATGCCTTTTTCACCAGGTCTCATATCCCATAATTGTGAATCTAGGACTATTTATCACCTTGCAGCTCAATGTTCCAATTAACTTCACGGTCTTTAAAATGCATTTTTAACTTGAGCAGGGCTCAGTAATCAGAATGGCCCAGGGCCAGCATGAAAGATGCTCAGGACAGTTTGACACTTAAGTTTAAAATTTGCCTCTGAATATTTTTCAAAATGCATGCAAATGTGATCATATAATCGAGAAGCAGCATGACTGACAAAAATAAGTGTTCGGATGAGAAAAAGCAGGGGAATGAGAGGATGATCACACACACATAAGACACAGGTTATTGCCACTCACGAGGGTTTTGTGCTGCACACACAGGTAATGTGATGCACACTGCCATGTGTTTAAAAAGAGCTTGTGGGCTACCAATTCCTCATGCGCAGATATGTTGTTCTCTTGTGAAAGCAAACTAGAAAAGGAAAAGTAAACATAATAGATTTGCACATGATGTTAGTAATGACATGGAAAATTCAGATGGAGGGCAGGAAGTGATTCTTCTACTTAGTAATCGCTATCAGAACATTAAAAATTGTTTAAATCAGGCAAAATGAGAAATGCTTAACAGTTTTTGTAGAGTTCCAAACTTTTTTAAACTCGATAATTTGTTTGAGAGCTTTTAAAGAGCTAATAAAGAGATATTACATATATTTATACCATCAGAATAAAGTAAACAACCATAATGAGATGTGCAGCAGCGTTAAATGTTTGTGGCTGGTTCATCAACAGAACAAAAAAGAAAGGCTACCCCTGCGAGCAAAACTAGACTATTGTTATTGTGGAGCACTAGTGTTTGCCCCTCCACTAGCAAAAAACAAACAAACAAACCAATAATAACAATGATAATAATAAAATTAATAATTTAGGATAAATGATTTTATGCTTTCATCTGTTTTTATAAGGATCTCTAGAAGATAACATTATTCGCATTAAAATAAATAAATACATATTATATATATATAATATATAGCCCTGTTGAGTAATTCTCCTTCTCATTAAAACTCAAATGTGCATCGTGTTGTGACAATTACTTAAGATTTTTGTAACAATAAAAATGTATTTCATACAACCAAAAAAACGCTAAAAGATTGTCAGTACACTGTACTATAGGCACAACCAGTCGTTTGGTGTGTTTGTGTGAAAGAGTAAAAAAAAAAACATTTGCAACTTGTATAAAATAAAAAAATAAAAAAAAACTTTCTAAGACTTCAAATATACTGGTCACTAACAGAAACTTCAGTCATGGGTGCTGTTGTTTTTCTCCAGTAATACCTTCAGAGAACATAATAGTCAGTGATCCATACATAGGCAGAGAGATTAGTGTGGTGTAGGCAGAACTGGAATAAACGTCTGTCCAGGCTGACACAGGCTAAAGATCTTGATGTCTTCAACTGGAGATTCCAGAGAAACTGCCATTTAAAATTGTAAGAAAAAAAAAAACATGTTACTCAGTAGGGAAATCTCACCAGGTACAGTATCTACTATTACAAAGTACAATTTTAATTCCAAGGTAAATTTTAAGTTCAATCCACAGTATCTGTACCATAAAATTGCCAAAATGTTTGACTCCTCACACAAAATAGTTAACATGGTATTTTGTGCGAAATTAAATGCTCTTGGATTTCGTTTTCTTGTGAAATTCCTAAAAAGCTTAATGATATAAAATATTTTTTAAATAAATGTTTACAAACATTTGTTTAGATACTTGTACAAGTAAACTGCAGTAACCTCAAGAGAAAATCATGTAGACAAAATAAATTTTAATAAACAGGAAAAAAAAATGCACACCAGAACATAACACTACAATCAGAAAAAAACACAGACAAGCATGGTTTGTGAACAAAGGAAATCAGGAACAGAACCAAAGAAACCACAAAGAACTAACGTAACTTGACTGTGGCGACAGATCGAGTGGGCAACTTACGAAATGGCAAAGCTTTTCCCATTCAATGCTGTGGAGTGTCTCTGGCGAGGAGTTCATCACTAAATGTAGAAAAAAAAGAGCAACAAAACAGTAAACTGACAGCGATTCACTTCGTTAGCGTAATAACGTGTTAAAAAAATCTCGTTTAACGTTAGCTCGATGATATGTAATGTTATTTGCAAACCCTTTCTCATAACTAACTTAGCTGGAGCAACATATTAACTTACATATGTTTTTATGCTCATTCCAAATCGATTTGACAGATCATCTTATATTTTTACACATGCTAAAAAGCATTGAAGTCATAAAGTGAAGTTAATCGTGTTGAAATCGCCAATTAAAAAACCGAAACAGCTTTTCATTTACGTTAACGTTACCTTTACAGATTAGCTGCAGTCAATGGGGTACATACAGGGCAACATGTAGGCTTACTAAAACGTATAGGAAGTGGTAAAGTGTTAATTTACACATCTAAAAAGTTACATTTTAACATAAATTCTTGGGAAAATGACAAGTAAAACATGTGAAATGTCGAATATAACATACCTTCAGATTAAAGTTCCGTCCGTTGCCTTCTGTTTGTTAGTTGATTCAAATGATGAGCACGTGCACCTCACGCTGAGTCACGCAGAAGAACCGACTCCAAGTCCACCAATCAAATTTCAACATCGAACCAATGTTATGATTTCGACCAGATGCGTAGGGTAGCCTATATGTTGAAGAGTCAACTTCATTTCGACATTGAATCAATGTTTTATTCTCGATGTAAGAACCTTCCGACGTACAGACCAAATAAAGAATGTTGATTCAATGTCGAAATTTGATCGACGACTGATACTTACACTTATAACCAATATTCGACATTGATTCAATGTCGGCTTGCTATCTGGGTAACCATCCTTGTCTACCAGCATGACAGGAACATTCTAAAACCAACTCATCTAAACACCTCAATCATTTTACTGCCTTATTCAGATTAGGATAAATAATTTGATAACTGAGCTCAGATATTTCACTGATTGCAGAAAGAATTCCACAAGATTTTTTTTTTTGCTTTTGACCACAAAGAATAACAAGTTATTCAAATTTTTTAATTTTAATAAAAAAAAATTATCAGGGTCCCAACCCTGACAGTCTTTTTAAATGTCTGGCCAGTCAGTATTGTCTTTGTTTATCGTGTCTTGGTTTGTTTTGTGTCTGAGCACATGGCTTTGTCTTTGTTTGTGTTGGCCATGTTCTCCCTGCCTCTGTGTCTCTTATCACACCCTCTTGCCATACAACAGAATTTTGCAAGCACAAACTCTACAGTGACTATGGTTTTGTCTTCATTTACTTGACTGTTTACTTGACACATGTCCTTTGTTTGCAAACATCTAACCTGGGTAGGTTTGTTTTGGATGTGATTTGTCTAATGCCGCTTGTTAGAGCTTGCCGTATTTAGTCTAGTCCTTGCCTTTGCCTTAGTTTAGTGTTTGTACCTACTTATTTTATTGTGATTTTGCCCTGAATTTTACATACACATGTGGAGATTGTCTAAATGTATCTATATTTTGATCAACCACAATCTGTCTACCTAACATGTGCAACGTAGTCCATGACATTCTGTTAGAATATGCTTGATGTTGATTTGAGATTGTATGAGCAGAGAAGCCTACAAACTCTGTATGTGTCTTAATGCTGGCTTCTAATGATGAAACTGCAAACTATTTTCTTGAGTTTTTAATAAATGTATATGACTCCTGGCCTTTGTCTCCACATGTATTTGGGTTTAACTGTTAATCCCCATAGCAAGGTAGGCCCTTGTCAGAATCATCAGTGTT
>CAIGQZ010032280.1:7214790-7269459 GCA_903798205.1 Danio tinwini
AAAGAAGCTCGGCTGAGCGTCTCTGCTGCTGCAGAGGTGCATTGGAGTTCAGTAATAGAAGGGAAAATACATCTCCACAGAAACGTTTAACTGCTTTGGCAGTGCTGGGGAGTGTATCAGTAATGAATGATTAAGTGGAAGTGTATGTGGGCTCGGCTGAGCGTCACTGCTGTGGCAGTGGTGTGGAGGGGGAATGAGGCTCGGCTGAGCGTCTCTGCTGCTGCAGAGGTGTGATGGAAGTCAGTATAGAGAGGAAAGTACGCCTCTGGAAATATATATGATGGCAGATTGGGGAGTTGTGTGAACTCCCGCCGGAACGTTGGTTCCGATCTCTTGTACTTGGATGTGAGCCTGCTAGGCTAACAGAGTTGATGTGATGATGTAATGAGTGGGTGGGTAGTGTGAAGATAATAATGTACCCGCTTGCCTTTGCGGCTGGATTATGGCAGGGATTGAGATGTACAAAATATAAAATAAAATAAGTAAAAGTGAAGGGGAAGAGAAGAAGGTAGTTAGAAGAGTTTGTGAAGATAGGCAGGAGTTTGTGGAAAACAGATGGATTTATGCTTCAGATTTATAAGTGTTGATGTTGGCTACAGAGAGTCAGCTGGGCTTCTCTGAGGTGATGTTGGCTGAGGCGAATGTATGAATTGAAGCGTTGGAGGACCAACGACCGAGAGTTTGTATCTGTTGTTGGGAGAGGCCGTTGTGAGCTGCTGTGGTGGCTGCTCCTATCCTGAATGAGTGTGTAGAGAATGGTTCTGCGGGAAAGCCTGAAATGCAGAGAACTTCTTTTAGGTGGTTTTGGAACCAGAAACGGGTTACTGGACGGTTAGCGTCATCAGTAAAAAGTGAGGCGAGGGGGTTTTGAGTTTGTGATCTTCTGTAGTGTAAAATGCTGAGAGGGTTTGAAATGGGTGTGTGGGTGAGGGGATGTCAAAAAAAAAATAAATAAAAAAATTTAATAATAATAATAATTATATATAGAATGTCCTTTACGTAGCTGATCTGTTTTACTTGCTTAATAAAGAAAGCCAGAGTTTCTTTATCTAGCAAGGTTAGATCGCATATGGTGGGGTGGATGGTGGGGTTGAAATGAGATGTTATGGTTAATTTGGAACATCTCAGAAATCCAAAAAAAAAAAAAAAAAAAACACTAGTGTGAACATGGCATCAAGGGTGCAGGCTGTATGAGTGGAAATATACCCTTTGCGAAGGGTGTGGATGCATTTAGTGAGGATGTGGAGTGTAATGAGCTGTCTGGTGTCCGGGGGGATGGGTGGGTTTTTTGTATGCCTTTGATGAGGAGGGAATTGTGAATTTGTGAATTTGTGATGGAATCTGAGGGGGACCCATATATCAATTTGTGAAAAAACTGGATGTCGCTTAGATCGTTTCTAATGGAACTGGCTTGTATGTTTTTTGAGACATGTAAATGAGCAATGAATGAGGTGATGGAGAGAAGGGAAAGGTCTGGAAAAGGTTCCATGCTGTGAGGTAAGATTGCAGAGTCCTGGGAGCAACTGCCTGGAGGATGAGAGAAATGGATGATTTCCGGAGGTGGTATAGAGGGTGGTTTAAGGCAATATCATCTCTGAATAGAGAGGAACAGGTGTTGGATGGGGGTCCGCTTCTGGCGCCAATAGCTGAAACTTCTGGAAAGAAAAACGAGACCGAGTCAGCAATTTGGTTTTTGCAACCTGGTACATGTTCAGCAGAAATTAAGAATTGTTTAGTGGCTGCTATCCAAACGAGGCGTCTTAAAAGGGGCATGAGTGACAGTGCGAGCGCCCTTTATTAATGCATTGTACTGTAGCCTCATATAATCGCAGTGGATGAGAATGCTGGATGTGGACCACTCTTCTCCCCACAGGATGGCTGCTGCTATGATGGGATATAATTCGAAAAGTGCGGACGATTGTTCGTTTGGTGGAATTTCTAACATTTGGGGGGGGCCAGGATGATGCGAACCAATGGCCCAGGTAAAATCCCCTGAAACCGACTGAAGGGGCAGCGTCGGTGAATAAATTAATATCTACTGGCAATGTTATAAGATCGCTATAGAAAAAGGAACAGCCGTTCCATTGCTTAAGGAAAGAAATCCATTATAGAAGGATTATATCTTCTAAGCTGGGGACTGTGGTGGAAAGTTGAAGCAGGTGCGAGATAAACAGAGGACCTTGAGGGATAATGCGCATGGCAAAATTTAGGTGACCGAGAATGGAAAGGAGTTCTCGTTTAGTACATGATTGATTTTCCAGAAAGATTTAACAAAGATGTGTAATGTATCCAACATACGGCTTCTTGAGAGCATGTCGAAAATTTTGGGGCTACTTTTGCAGCCGAAAGTTAAACAGACTGCGAAATAGAATTGAGGGCCAGCGAATGCCAAAAAGGTGCCAGAAATCTGGGTGGATTGGCATGATTTTGAAAGCGGATGTGATATCGACTTTAGCTAGCCAGGCATAGCGGCCGGCAGATTTGATAAGGGATATTGCTTGGTCTATGTCGTGGTAATTTAGTGAATTTTCATCTAGCGGGATAGTGCTATTGCTGCTGGAAAAAAAGGAATTATGAGGCGCGGACAGGTCAAATTTTTGAGTCGCAATGCCTGTTGGACTAATGCAGTATATGTTAAATGGCGGGGCTGCAAAGGGCCTGATCATGAAGTCGTTATCAGTTTCTTTTTTAATTAGCTGATCGACTGTTTCAGGTTCATCGTTTGCAGATTGTAGGTTAGGGCAGCATAGGTTGTATATGGGAGAGGCTGAAACACCTGGGTGGAATCCGTGAGTTAGACCTGGAATGAGAAAATCAGAGAAGTTAGTATCAGGGTGATTATTTAGCTCAGGTAATTGGTTGGATGAGGGTCAGCTTCTAGAGCTGTTTGTTATGATGTCTGGAATGAGAGAAACAAGAGAGAATGAGAAATGACGTTTACAACGTGGTACATGCGTGGCAGAACATAAATTGTTTAAAGCTGATATTCATGCGAGGTGTCTTCATAAGTTCAAGGGCGACTGAATGGAAGTGCCTTTGTTAATGCATAGTACGAAAGCTTCCTTGGCGCAATGTACAAGGATAGTAGAGGTGGGCATTCGTCCCACCACAGTATGAAAGATAGATGGAGAGCTGAGGATGTGGGGCATGGCTTGTCTGGTGGTCATGGAAATAGCTCTTGTAGACTGAGTAGGTGAAGTGATAGTGGATGGAGTTTAAACCCCTTACTGATATAGAAATTTATGCAAATGTAACGAATGCCTAGTCAATGGATAAAACATTAGAAGTGTAAGAAATGTCTTCCTCCCATTCATATCAGTCAAAGCGGGCAGTTTGATACTTTGCTGTTATTTACATCTAACTGATTTGCCTATAAACTTGCATATGACACTTGTGTGTGGACATATGAGTCAAGTGGCAGATTACGATTAGACTTCTATGCTTAATGCGTTTAATGTTTTTTCTAGCTGGGTAATATTCCCAGAAGTTAAATGGCTTTCGGATGGGGCAGAGTATTTATTTGTTATAGTAATATATTTTATTTGTAATATATTTTATTTGTTTGTTTATTTTGTAGATAAATGTATTTATTTATTTATTAATATAACAACTGCCAACTCCAAACCCTGAACTTAAAAGCGATGTCACAACTTAGTAGAAACTGTGAAAGGAATTTTTAGTTATGAGCTTTACTTTAATCCATAAATAACTTTGGAATCTTAATGTGATTGAAATCACAATCATATCTAGCCCAGTTCGTTCACAAATTCAGTCCATTCTTAATCTCTCAAGGGATTGGGCGGGACCATCTCAAGTATTTTGAGCTCATTGGATGGTGATTCTTCACTTTCAGCTATTGGCTCGAAGAAGTGTCAATCAAAAGCCGGCGGCCATTTTGACTGAATTCACTATTGTTATGACTGGAGAGGCTACTGAACGCACTCCAGCGAGTAGTTTGGATGATAACAGTGCGTGTAATGGATGTTTATCGACGTAAGAATAAGCTGTGGACTAATGTTTGCAGATTGAAAAGTCTGGACTCTTGCAATCGAATTTACTTCAAGCTATTAGGATGATATGGATCGGTGGACAGGCAGGGTGTTTTTAGAGGCGAGTTAAAAAACAACTTATCCTATTCGCGCTAGTCTCGTCTTTCAAAAAAAAAAATGTTTAGTCTGTATTGGAGAATGGTTATTTTAAGGCGAGGCTTCCCTTTGGAGCGTGCTATGTACGTTACCACTGATGAACCGCTGGCAGAGAGCGGTGAGGGTTCAGTTTACTTGTAGTGGATATGATCGCTGGCTTCTTGAGTGTTTAGGCTTTGATGGTGTTGTTGTTGCAGTAGCAAGTAGCAAGTAGCAGCTGGTGCCGAGCAGTGTATTCTTCAAACGAAGATGACTGTAGTAAGAAACCCTGGCTCTTTATAGAGGGTTAGAAATCGTCTGATTGGTTGGTCATACATGGTTAATGCATGACCAGCCGTGTTCAATCATAATCACGTGATCCTCTCGAAATTAGTTTATAAATAAACTTCACTTATGTTCATACACTAAAAATAATTCTTTAGGCATGTCTATCTTTCTAAATAATGTCTTACATTTTACACTGAATTCTGTCCAAAATATATATTTTTTTTTCGCTAAAATAAATTCTTATCGTATTTGACTGCAAACATTTTTATTTTTTTGCATTTGGCTAAAGGTGCTTCAATACTAAAGCTCTCTTCAAAGAGCAGCTCTCATGCATAACCCATTACTTCAGTGTTTTTTCAAGAGTATTGTGGTTATTTTACTTACAACATTAATTCTGTTACAGTTTTTGTTAGTACATTTCTCAGATCAGAATTTAAATTCTTAAAACTCCCTGTTCAATCTTCACATCATCGTGTCACTTGTGCACATCAGAAAAGCTGTTTCTTATTCCTTTGAACAAGTCGCAAATGCTTTTGTACATCCATGCAAATGATTATGTGCAATTCTCTGATGTTTCCTACATGATCAGTGCTGATGTCATGTAGATCAAATTGCATTACCTCCCACAACATTGGGAGGTACCTCCCACAACATTTAATTGTTTGTTCGTGGTGTAAATCTTTACATGCAAAATGGCTGACCAAGTTGTCATGTTTTGTCATAATGACTTTTTCCTGTTCATTTTCATTAGACTTTTATTCTAAATCTGTCTACAATTGGTCACTTTCTTTCAGGTGAATCTTGACTTTTCTAATGCAGGTCTAAAAGGAGGTTGTCCTGTGTTTACATTTCTACTTTAGTTTTTTTTTTCTTTGTGCTATGCAGTGCTGTCTATTCCTTTCTGTATCACAATGACATGATCTGTCAACAAATTACAGTACAATTAGCAAAAAATATTGCCATAGTTTACACCAAATCACCCCTCTAGAGTACACTGTTGTATTGTAATTTGATTGTCTTATCTAAACACGACACCTTGTCATTCTGACGGCAATGTCATGTTTATTAATACTGAAATTTAGTTTTGAGAGATGAACTATGGATTTTGAGCAAGAAACTGGCATTTGCAGATAATGTATGGTGTTTTGCTATTTGTATGTGTTGTTTTGAGAAATGCACTTACTGATTTGCTCATTTCAATTTTGATCAGAGAAATGTACCAAAGCAACTGAGATGAACTGTAATACATTTACTTTATTTTAAAAACAAAATTGAGGCATTTGCTGTGTTGGATAATGTGTCAGAAAGGACCATTCTCACCCGTGCCGCAGCTCAGTAGCTGAAACTCCAGGGCCAGCCAGTAGACGTCATACTGGCACTCTGAGACAAGATCAGCAGGTGCTTCATGGGAAAGCAATCTTCTTCACAGTCTCACCAGTGTCCCACCCCTACAAGAAATACCTCATTCAGCATGACTGAGCCTGAGCCTTGCTGAACACACTCTTCATTACAGAAGAGATTCAGACATCTAGCTGGCCTCCCATTGCAACAGATGTATAGAGTACAGCCTGTGTTGTTGACTGGGTCAGATTGCCCACACCTTCTCATGCCTGTTGAACCAGTCCACCAGGTGGTCCAGCAGCAGTTAAAACCTTCTTGGGATAGACTCTACAACACAGGTGCCCAATCCTGTTCCTGGAAATCTACCTCCCTGCAGAGTTCAGCTGCAACCTTAACCAAACACACTTATCTTTAATTATCTAGTGCTGTTTCAGATCATACTTACTTAGTTTAGTTGTGTTGGATTAGGGTTGGAATTGAATTCTGCAGGCAGGTGGATCTCCAGGAAGAGGATTGGACACCCCTTCTCTACAAGGTCTAACACATGAGGTTCGTCATGAAATCAGCACACACCAGTGCTTTCGTCACCTCTGTACCCCTCAACACAGACTTGTTTGCTCATGTTGAGTGATTGTGGCACCTGCATTTGATTCCCAATCACAACAATGTAGTGGCACTATTCAAGTTAGACAAAGAAGCCATCAGTCTGTTTCGAGAGAAGAGTTGTAAGAGTAGAAGTAGAGGGCACAATGCGGTATGCCACACAACTCCTTCAAATGCAGAGTATGCCTTGCTTGAACAGGCCCAAGGAAGCCATTAGGGGTGTTGAGAGATAGCTGCTTAAGGACCCAGAGCAAGCATCTGCCTACCAGGCTGAGATCACTAGATTAAAGGAAGCAGGTTGTAGCTGCCGTTGATCGGTCAGCTTGTATTTTTGGTTATTTATTGTTTTTGTATTTCATTATTTGGAAATGTATTGGTTTGTTTATGTTATTAATTTCCTTTTTTCCGGTTGGCTTGAGTTGGAGGTCACATGATCTGTCTTGATTTGATATAACCTGCATGAGTTTGTATGGACAACATAGTGAGATCTTATTACGAGCACCTGTAAAATGCTCCTGCTTATTCTACTGCTGGTTATCAGGCCAACACGGTAAATGAAACGACATTGTTTGTATATTATTTGTTTATTTTTATATCCTTTTGATGGTGTTTGTGTAAAATATTTGGTTTGTTTGTTTGTTTATCCTTTAGTTTTCACGGTGTTCAATAAACTAAACGCATGGACATCAGTATTTGGGAAGCATGGACTGTTTTAATAACCGGCGGGTAGCTACAGTGAAAATGTGGCCCGATTTCACCTTACCAAGCTGTTTATCGGTGGTGCACGGCAACGGTGAACGGCTCGTACCTACAGATGGACCTTTGTGCGTGGCTAGGCTGCCTCTGCGGTGACGGAGGACGCTGTCTTCAGCGCGCGATTATTCAGTGAAAGTTCTGGGACTCTGAGTGCTGTTTAGCGGCGGTCTGTGTGGAACTGGTTTCGTGACGTCATACAACCTGTTGCCTTTGTGTTAGCAGCAGCGGGATTCAGAGCGCAGTTCGGCGTCTTTCTCACGTGGCGGATCCTTTCATTCATCTCTTATTCACCAGCGTCACAGCAGGTCAGACTGTAGTATTTGAATGCCGTTTTTTTTTAGCGAATAAGGGATGCTTTAAAGAGTTGGATCTAAGTTGTTTAAAGGTGAAGGTGCTCATAATCAGAGAACAAAATATGTCCTGATGGTAATTGGTTGAAATTGCTGTGACTATCAATGTTTACGGGTTATAGATATTAACATTTTTTAAAAAAAAAGGGTTTTAACTTTAAAACATAATTTAAGTAAATATTTTCACAGTATTAAGGGTATCGATTTGAAGTGAGTTTGAGTGTCTAATTTTTTTATGGTTTGTGTTGTGTAAAGTGTGCATGGTTTGTGTTGTGTAAAGTGTGTGCACATAGAGAATAATCATTAACAACAACAAAAAAAAGTCTGTTCAAGATGAGTCAGCTGAACAAAATGAATGTTTATCACAAAAACAAGTAGTTTTAATGGATGATGTATATGAAATTGAGGGCACGGTGAGAAATCGCTATACATCATGTACCACCTGCACTGAAAAATCTGAGGCAAGATTTAAAGAACTTAATTCTGCTCCATCAACAGTAAATGAAATTAGAAAATCTTCCCGTGACAAGCGTTTGACACCAAAGATGCAGGAGTTGAAAGAGCAAGAATTGATCCAGAAGGAAAAGAAGTTTAAAACTGCATATGAGAGTTGGAAGACCCATGTAAGAGATGTTCGTTTCAAACTGAAGCATGAGTGTTCTCAAAGTAATTTGTATGATATGATGGATGGGGTTGAGAAGAAAGAGTCTGAGTTGAAAGGTTTATATGATAACATTCGATTTCAAGTTGTACCAAGTCAAGAAATTAGGAGAAAAATTGATGCATGTTCAGCTGTTACTGCAGATTTGTTGAAGATAATGAGGGTACGCTTGGTGGAAGACGGCATGGAGTTTGATGCTGAAGCCGAGAAGGCAAGATTGCGTATGCTGCTGGACTGTGAGTATGCAAGGTCCATTTATGGATCTACAGTGTCTAGAGCTACAGCTCCTAGTAAAACCCTTTCAGAATCTGTAAGCATTTCTGTTAAGAGAGCAGAGGCTGCTGCTTTGTTGGCTGCAAAGAAAGCCGAGATTGAAATGGAGGCCAATATCGATGAGCAAAGGCAGCGATTAAAGAAACTTGAAAATCGCAGAGATGTTGAGGTCACGGAAGCAAGACTTCGAGTGTATACTGAGGACGAGTCAAGAATGAACAGCCAGCAATGTGGTTCAGCTTTTGTGGATGATAGTAACCCTGTTCTCCTTGTCTCTAACACACCAGATTTAGATAAACAAGACCCAGAAAGTAAAGTATCTGTCACACAGACGTTACAAGAGTCAGTCACACAGACGTTACAAGAGTCAATGGCCTTATCTCGTCTTCCTGTTCCAGAACCATTTGTATTTTTTGGTGACCCACTTAAGTTTATAGAATGGAGCATAACATTTAAGGCTCTTATAGAAAGACGGTGTTCAAATTAAGCAGAAAGGCTCTTCTATTTGCAAAGGTATATTGATGGTGAAGCCAAATCAGTTCTGAAAGGCACCTTTTATAGAAAAGATGAACAAGCTTATCAGCAAGCATGGGAAAAGTTAAATGCCAGATATGGTCACTCCTTTGTGGTGCAACATGCCTTTAGAGAGAAACTTAGTAAATGGCCTGAGATTGGTGCATCCGAATACATTAAATTGAGAGAGTTCAGTGACTTTTTGCAATCATGCAGTGATGCCATGCCACACGCTAAAAGTCTTAATGTGTTGAGCGACTGTGAGGAGAACCTGAAGATATTGCTTAAACTTCCCAATTGGGTGACAAATAGGTGGAACCACTTTGTCATAGAAAAGTTGGACTTGGATAAAGATTACCCAAGCTTTAGCACCTTTGTTTCGTTTATCTCAAAGGAAGCATGCATAGCATGCAATCTCGTGTCATCTTTGTCAGCATTAAAGACATCTGATGGGAAGTCACTAAAGGAGATAAAGCACCCCAGAATAAGCTTGTTGGCAACCACTATGGATGATGTAGATACAGCATGTGATTTGGCTGGTACTAGCCATTCTATGGAGTCCAATTCAAGCAGTACATTAGTGCTTGGTACAAGTTTAGTTAAATGTTTATTTTGTGGAGAGGGACACTCAATCCATAAATGTCAAGATCTAATGGAAAAGCCTGCAATGGAAAAGAGAAGGTTTATCATGGAGAATAAGTTGTGCTTTGCATGCTTAAGAAAAGGACATTTCTCCAAAGATTTTAGAAACCAGGCCATATGTGCTGTATGCAAGAGGTGCCACCCCACTCCACTGCATTAAGATCATCAGATAACAGATAAGCCGACTTCGCAAAGAGTTTCACAAGCTGAAGAAAGTACATCCTCCTTATGTTGTATGAATGGTGGAGAAGGAGGTTTAACATCTATGATTGTTCCTATATGGTTGTCTTCATCTAATTCTGAGTTGGAAATCCTTGTATATGCTTTATTAGATACTCAAAGTATACACTTTCATTGATCAAGAGGTATGTGAGCGATTGCAGGCACCAACGGATCCAGTAAAATTAAAGCTTTCCACTATGTTGGGAAAGGATTCTGTTGTAGAGAGCCAGAGAGTTTGTGGACTCCACATTAGAGGGTTCTTTTCAGATAGTTCGTTCTGTTTGCCTCCTGCATATACAAGGGATTTTATTCCCTTTGAACGCGCACATATTCCTACCTGTGAAACGGCTAAAAGATGGATCTTCTAGAAAAGATTGCTGATGAAATGCCTGCACAAATGGATTGTGCAGTAGGTCTTTTGATTGGTTATGATTTCATTGGCATTGGCATTGGCACCTTGACAGGTCATCAGTGGAGGTGATGAAGAGCCTTATGCCATCAAGACTGACTTGGGCTGGAGCATTGTAAGAGATATTCCACACTGTGCAAAGGTGAATGTGACTGGCTTATTCCATCGTATATCCATCCAGGAGCTTCCTCCCGTAACACCTGCTGCTGTCATCAGATCTCTGGAATTGGATTTTGCAGATACTCAAGTGGGAGGAAAAATTGTGTCACAGGAAGATGTTCAGTTTCTGCACATTATAACAGAAGGTGTTCATCAGAATGAGTGTGGCCACCTTGAGATGCCACTACCCTTTCAAGCATGCCCTTGTCTTCCAAATAATAAAAGCCTTGCATTAGTTAGATTAAAGCATCTTAAAAGGAAGTTGGATAAAGATCCTCAGTTGAAATCTGACTACATGGCGTTTAATGAAGCAGTTTTGAAAGATGGAGATGCAGAATTGGCAGATAAGGAACCAAGCATGGGAAATTTGTGGTATATCCCACACCAAGGTGTTTACCACCCTAAGAGGCCAAATAAAATCAGGGTTGTCTTTGACTGTTCAGCCAAGTATGAAGGTACTGCCTTGAATGACCATCTGTTGACAGGGCCTGATCTTACCAATGGTCTGACTGGAGTGCTCTGTCGCTTTCACAAGTATCCAATTGCTGCCATGTGTGACATTAAGAAAATGTTCCATAGATTCCATGTCTCTAGAGAGGACCGGGATTACTTGCGTTTCTTGTGGTGGAAAAATGGTAATACAAATGCAGAACCTAGAGAAAATCGTATGAAAGTGCATCTCTTTGGAGCATCATCTTCACCAGGTTCTGTTAATTATGGCCTAAAGTATCTTGCCAGCATTAACGAGAGAGTATCTCTTGGCTGCTAGTTTCATCAGAAGCCACTTTTATGTGGATGATGGCCTTGTGAGCGTGGAATCTGCTGAGTCGGCAATTAAGTTGGTGAAAGAAGTTTAAGCTTTGTGTGCTAAAAGAAAGCTGCATCTACATAAATTTCTGTCCAACAGTAGAGAAGTGTTAGAGTCTATTAATCAGAGTGATCATGCTGTGGAGGTGAGAAATGTTGATGTCTATCATAAACATCTTCCAGTGCAGAATGTTTTGGGAATCAGATGGGATGTGGAAAATGATGCCTTTACCTTTAAAATCATGCTTGAAAAGAAACCAGCCACACGACGTGAAATTCTTTCTACTGTAGCTTCAGTTTATGATCCACTGGGGTTCTTGGCTCCATTCCTGATTTCTGCTAAGAAGGTGTTGCAGGAAATGTGTCACAAGGGAATAAGTTGGGATGAACCATTGCCCGTTGAGATGAGACCAAGGTGGGAGAGCTGGCTGGATGATTTATCTAAGCTAGATAAGATACAGATCTCAAGATGCTTTGTACCTTCAAATTTTGGGAAGATCATAAGAACGGAGTTGCATCATTTTTCCAAGTAATAAAGGGTATGGCCAGTGCTTCTACATTAGATTGGTGAGTGATACCAAAGTACATTGTGCATTTATCATGGGAAAAGCAAGAGTTGCCCCTTTAACAGTTGTCACTATACCACGATTAGAGCTAACTGCAGCAGTAATTTCTGCTGCTGTGAGTGGCATGTTAAAAGAGGAGCTGGCTCTTAAAGTTTATGGCGAATATTTTTGGACTGATTCTCAAGTAGTCCTTGGATATATAAATAACAAAGCCAGAAGATTTCATATTTTTGTCGCCAACCGTGTTCAGAGAATCAGGGAGACCACTAATCCAGCACAGTGGCATTACATTAATACAGGAGAAAATCCTGCAGACCCTGCTTCAAGGGGCCTCATGGTAGAGGAGCTTATTAGTTCAAACTGGTTCACAGGGCCCAAATTCCTCTGGGAAAGAGAAGTGGTGGTTAAGCAAGGCCTATCGGAGTTATTGGTAGGAGACCCTGAGGTAAAGAATGTTCAAGTACTAAAAACTGATGTTAAAATGCATGAGGATTTTCTACAGCAACTATCATGGTTCTCAAAATGGACTACAGTTGTAAATATCATTGCCCGAATTCAAAGACTTACAAAGAAGGTAAAGATGTCAGAGCCTTTGGCAGTGGAGGAGAGAATGTGGGCTTCGTCCACTCTTATTTGACTTGCACAACAGGATGCTTTTAAGGAAGAGTTGCATGTACTCAGACAGAAATCAGGAAAACTGCCTTGTAATCATCCTTTTTATCAGCTTGAGCCCTTTTTACAAGATGGAATAATGAGAGTGGGAGGACGGTTAAGAAGGGCATCTTCATTCATTGAGCTGCATCATCCAGTAATCCTTTCAAAGGATGGTGTTATTACACGTCTCATTCTAGCACACTATCATCAAAGGATTCAATATCAAGGTAGAGGACAGACATTGAATGAATTGCGAGTCAATGGCTTTTGGATTATTGGAGGCAGCAATGTGGTAGCCCAATATATACGGCAGTGTGTCCCCTGTAGGAGAGTTCGTAGACCATTAGAAGAACAATGGATGGCTGATCTGCCCTATGACCAAACAGATTCCTCCCCGCCACTCACCTATTGTGATATGGACTGTTTTGGCCCCTTTTACATTAAGCAGGGTCGTAAGGAATGTAAGCGATATGGTCTTCTCTTTACTTGTCTTTGCTCCAGAGCTGTCCACATAGAGATGTTGGAAGACATGACAACTGATGCATTTATTAACGCCTTACGATGTTTTCCATCCTTCTATGGAGCTGTCAGACACATTAGATTGGACCAAGGCACTAACTTTGTTAGGGCAAAAAGAGAGTTAAAAAATGCTTTAAAAGAAGTGAGCAAGGAGAGAGTGGCAGCATATTTGGCCGCAAATCAATGTGACTTCTGCTTGAATGCACCCAGGTCAAGTCATGCTGGAGGCATCTGGGAGCGGCAGATTCGAACGATCAAGGCCGTATTAAACCCTGTTTTGAGACAAAGTGCTGTAAGATTGAATGATGCTTCCTTGCGTACATTCTTCTACGAAGCCATGTCAATAGTTAATAATCGTCCACTCACTGTAGAAGGTCTCAGTGATCCCACAAGTTTAGAGCCTTTAACTCCCAACCATCTGCTTACTATGAAGACGTCTGTTCCTCTTCCTCCACCGGGTACGTTTGTTAAGGAAGATCTTTATGCAAGGAAACGTTGGAGGCAGGTCCAGTACTTGTGTGATCAGTTTTGGAGCAGATGGAGATTAGAATATCTTGCCAACATTTCCCTCAGGCAAAAATGGCATACACCAAGACGAAATGTGCAAGATGGTGATGTGGTTATTGTGAAGGAAGGTGAAGTCCCTCAGAATGAATGGAGATTGGCCAGGGTGGTTAAAGTTTACAAGGATGATGATGGATTGGTGCGGAAGGCCACAATAAGGATGGGTGACCGGGAATTGGGAAAAAGGGGTGAACGCCTTACTAAACCTACTATTGTTGAGCGTCCTATTCAAAAGTTAGTAGTACTGTTAAGCATAGTTTAAAAATTAAAATTCTCTATAGTTTAGTCAAATAACATGGGTATTAAGCACACATTTTGTAATATGACCGTTATACTGTGGACAAATTTAGTATTAAAGTAATTGTAAATTTTAACTAGAATGTGTATTTAACAAAATATATAATAAAAAATGACTAATTTGTTGATTTTTAACTAGAATGTATGAATTATGAATTGAGTTGATATGGTAATATTTATGGTGTTAATGTTTGAAATTCCCATTGACCGTATTATGTATGGATGAAGTCAAAGGTAATTTAGTGGGAGTGTAGCTGACGCTGATCGGTCAGCTTGTATTTTTGGTTATTTATTGTTTTTGTATTTCATTATTTGGAAATGTATTGGTTTGTTTATGTTATTAATTTCCTTGTTTCTGGTTGGCTTGAGTTGGAGGTCACATGATCTGTCTTGATTTGATATAACCTGCACGAGTTTGTATGGACAACATAGTGAGATCTTTTTACGAGCACCTGTAAAATGCTCCTGCTTATTCTACTGCTGGTTATCAGGCCAACACGGTAAATGAAACAACATTGTATATTATTTGTTTATTTTTATATCCTTTTGATTGTGTTTGTGTAAAATATTTGGTTTGTTTGTTTGTTTATCCTTTAGTTTTCACGGTGTTCAATAAACTAAACGCATGGACATCAGTATTTGGGAAGCGTGGACTGTTTTAATAACCGGTGGGTAGCTACACAGGTCATGTGGCTAAGAAAAGATGATGGCTCCATGGGGTCTTGGTACATATGGCCCCCACCATATGGTGCAGCACAATTATAAGAACCGAGTCATCTACAACTGCTCCTTTCAGTTTGAAGGCCACAGCCTTAATAAGTACCTCTGAACAGGTCCCACACTACGCCCATCACTGCTGGCAGTGCTGCTTTATTTTCAAGAGCACCCTGTTGCCATATGTAGTGACATTTGGGGTATGTTTCACCAAGTCAGGCTGCTGCCTGGTGACATGCCCTTGCTCTGATTCCTCTTGCAAGACCCTGAGGTGTACCAGTGGCAGGTACTTCCCTTTGGCACCACACCACATATGCCTTGCAATTGTCAGTCTGTGATTACTCACCTCCTATCTGAATCCAGATCTAGTACCTGTGAACTGTGGTTCAGCCAAGACTGACAAGACATCCACAAGTCCATGCTGAGACTGCAGTGACATTGTAAATCTTACACTTTGTGTTACAAACACAGAACTAGGAGCTCCTCTTTGGTGACTATGTGTCACATTTACACAGTACTGACAATTCAATACAGTTTTCTCGGATAAATCATCCAATACACTAACCGGACTAAGATATTAGTACATCGTCTATGGGACAAGAAGCAAGACTGGGAGGACCCACAGCTGCCTGAGAATCTACTTGCCTTATGCCATGAATAAAAGAAAAAGTTAAGTGGACTAGAGGACATATATTTGGCTAGGTGCTACTCTCTGTCACAGGCAGATCACACATCTTGCAGATATGAGATTCATGTCTTCTGTGATGCTTCAGAGCAGGTGTATGGATCAGTGGCCTGCCTGCAGATAGAACACAAAGAGGGTGAAGTTGGAGTTGCCTTCATTGCAGCCAGGTTCTGTGTTGACCCCAGAAAGCAAAAATCCATACCAAGTCTAGAGTTGTGTGCTGCTTTAAGTGCAGCATAGCTATCCCAGCTCCTAACCACTGAACTTACAATCCCTATCCACTCCGCTACACTCTGGTCCGACTCTACAACTATGCTCATGTGGTTGACATCCAGTTTGTTTTAAGGTATTTGTGGAAACAAGAATAGCGGAGACCCAAGGGGTGACAGCATCTGTTTAGCATCCAATCACAGTGCTAATCATAAGAGATTATGATGAGAGGCTGCATCATCCAGGTAAAGAGCAGTTGTTTCCAGAAATCAGAAAGACCTACTGGATACTGAGAGGCCATGAAGCTGTCCATTGCCACCAGCACCAATGTACAAATTGTAAGAAGTAGAGAGGACAACCAGAAGTCCTGTTCATAGCTGACCTTCCCCCTAAAAAACAGAGATACTTTCTTCCTGTCTTTTACTTGACTAAGATGAACTGTTTTAAGCCGTTTATTATTAAAAGTGGTCAACGTAATGAGAAGAGGTGGGGTGTAGTCTTTAAGTGTATGACCACAAGGGCAGTCCACTTTGATATTTTCTCTAGACATAAGAGGCCCTTCTTGATGGCCTTATGACAGTTCATTGTCAGACGAGGCAAACCCCATGAGTTACTTTGTGACCAAGGCACCAATTTTAAGAGAGAAGAATTCAAGAATTGGACTGAATGATGTCCTTTCCACTCTCTAAAGTAAGCTAAAGAGTCACATCACTGATTAGCAGATCAAAATCACCAAATGAAGCCCAAACAGTTACTAAGGAAGTTTTTGTGGACAGTCCTGATTAAAGTAGAAGTTATTCTCAACTCTAAGCCTCTAAGATATACCTCCTCTGATGTGGCTGATCTCAACTTAATTACCCTATTTTGCTTAATTAGCCGTAGAGATGTGTCACTTCCTCGAGTCATCTACCAGCACTCGAAAAACGAGTCGATGGCATGAGAGTGTACTGACTACTTGTGGAGCAGTGAGCATACCAAGCATCTCACTTTTTGGATAATGCTATATGAAATACATAGCATAATAAAATAAGACCAAACAATTTGCCAAAAAATAGACTTTTTTTTTCAAAAAATCATGCATACACAGGAGGCTGGATGCTCAAAATGTTTAGGTCTAGTTTTCCTTGTGTTTTTTCCCCTTCACTTCAATTGGTGAAGTTTGTTCCTCCCCACTGTCACCTCTGACTTGCTTGGCTGGGACTAGTGAAGCTGTGCATCAGTGGAGTTGCTCTTCAGCATTTTGCTTTCAGCAGTGACATTTGCATCACACTTTAGTTAATACTAAAATGAACTTCAACTGTGACAATCCTGAGATAAATAAAATTTATTTATTGGTTTTACTCCTTACAGCTGAAGGTAAACTGCAGGAAAGTGTCTGAAATTTTCTGACACAGCCAGAACTTCATAAGAAGGAAAATTTGGTCACTACGACCATTAAGCAGCTTTTGATAAACATGTCAACTTAACAATCAAAGACCAGAGGTTTCATCCTAGCATTTCAGGAATCTTTTGGGATATCCCAAATTTGTCCCAGACGACCAAATCACACAGTGTAATCATGGCTTTAGTCCCTGCTTATATCAACCCATCAAACACAACTGAAACAACTCACTATGATCCAAAGGAGCACTAGATATTTACAGACAAGTGTGTTAGATCAGGGTTGGAGTTGAACTTTGCATAAAGCTAGATATCCGGGTACCAGCTTGATGACCTATGACCTTGAAAGTGTTGAAAGCATTGAAGTTCCCCTCCCGCTGGGAAAGAAACTGATTACTACATAATCTTTGTTTCCCGAGGGGAGGAATGGAAATGCTATGTTCCTTCACCACAAGAGGTTGCACCTTTGCTGACAGCTTAGTTCGGCTCTTCAGCTAGAAAAGCTGTCTCTGCGATGCACCACTGGCATCTTTATACATGAATGATTGTGATTGCTGCCAACTGTGTACACTGATGCCGCCAATTTATTGGCATTTCATTGGCCCGTTTTATCACTCTTTCAGATGATTGGGTTCTGACGAATTCCCCATAGTGGAGGTTTCCACGTAACATTTTCATTTTTCGATGATTATGTGGTAACTGTTTTGTTTTTCAATCACTTTGGACATTTCAATCACTTTAGACATTTTCAATCACCCATCGCCCTGACCGGACGTTCTGGGGCACTGTTTTTCCACAAGTCAATGTTTATCAATAGATTACATCAAAATGGACATGAGTAATCTTGACAAATTGTACATCAGTTTAAAGCTACAACTCTCGAGCAGCCATTGCAGCTAGTTGTTTTTCAATGGAAAGCTTATAAAGAATGCATTAGCTAAATTTTGTGTAAGTTGAACAGAAAATGCTTATTAGATATGGAGTACATATCATAGTAATAACACACACATGCATTCATTGCTGTACGTCGCGGTTTATTTTGAAAGGTAAAAGTCCACAGAAAAACATCCCATCAAGCACATTTAGTTCACCGACACAATAGTGTTGAATTATGGATGGTTATTCATTTGTTTATGTCACCATTACTGACGGAGACCTGTTTTACCATGCTTTACCATGTTACTTACACACGAAAACGGCTTCTTTGTAGTAAAAGGCAACTCCATGTCATAGCTTACAGTGTTACAGATAAAATGAGACCACAAACTGTATAAAAAGTCAAAGTTATAGTTACTAAAATCTAAACAAAGCCAAGTGTTTTGACTCTGCATAGGCTGCCATCCGATCAGTAACAGTACTTCCTACTTTCTACTTAGTTTGACTGATGGAGAATTTAGCCAATGGCTGCATGATATATTCAATATATGAACATCTTTTGGTAGTGGCAGATACATTTGCACTCTCTTTGCTGTCACAGGCTCAGCGATCTGTCAATCATCACGCGACGCACCTGCCCCCTGCTGCACAGCTGCTAACAGTTTGAGCTAATGGCAGAGTGGCTGGTAAACAAAGAAAATAGATTGTCAAAAGTTTTGTTCTGCTGAAGAGAGTTTTGAGAGATTGTTTGAAGTAGTGATGGGAAGTTCGGCTCTTTTCAAATATTCAGCTTTTTTGGCTCGGCTCCCTAAAAAGAGCCGGCTCTTACAGCTCCCAAGTGGCTCTTTATTTATTATCACTCAGGGCCTTCTATTTTAGCCCAATTTATCAATTGTGAATGTTTTGTGTATGTAAGCTACTTTTTAATTCCTTATTTTTCATTAAAAAAGTACACAGTTACTATTAACTAACATTTTAATAAAACTTTGATTGAACACAACCACAGTAATATTACACATATCTGTACATGTTTGTTGTTGACCCTGCTCTAACAAATATTTTCATTTTACAAATTCTGCACTAAGCTTTGCAGTCTCCTACATCATTGAATGCATCCAGATGCTGCTTTTTAGTTTTTTACTCATTTTTTCACTTTCTCCCAATGGACTCGCATTTAATGCCGTCTCCCTGCCTCTAGCTGCGGTCACACTGGACTTTTCTCCCTATAGACTTCCATTCATACGCATGCGAATGCGTCAGACCGGAAACGCAGGGTGATGCGTCGAGTTTTGCTGCGGTGCAAAGTTCAAGCTTGGTGAACTCTGACCTGCGAGATCGCATCACTTCGCGTGAGACCAATCCAAGAACAAAACATGACCTTTCTGGACAGAATTTAAAACATGGAGCAATCGCTCGCTTTTTTAATGTCTAATCATCTTGTTTAAGCCCGCCCCTTTTCGCAGCGCCGTATGACAGAATATCGCAAGCTCAAACTCTAGTGTGACCGCAGCTTCTCTCTGTCGCTCTGTGTACCTGGCCTGTATGAACCTGGATGAAGAGTAAAATCTGGTATTTTCTAACGGTGAGTTGTATTACATTGTTTATGTCTCAGTTCTTCTGTGAAGCCTGCTTGTGCCTATAAGTGTGAATGTCTCTCCGGTAGCAATAATCTATCAGTAATGTTTGGCATTATCATATGTTTGCCATTTATCTGAATGGCTGCTGTTCCTAAGCTATCTGTAATTATTATATCTATAAATGGGCAGAGTAAATCGTGTTTGCTACTCAAGGGGGGGAAATACACTTGTTTACATTAGAATCCTAATTCATTTTTTTGTCATGTAGCTGAATCTGCTGTGCAGTGGAGTTCAAGCAGCAGCCAGGAGCAAAGTGAGAGAGCATAACAACAACTCTTGTAATACTTTTTTGTTGCATATGCACTGGACTTATTTCACACAATGTACTTCTTGTGCTCAAATAAATCATTCATACTATATAAGCGAAAAGACTAAAACAGTTATGTTAGAAACCCCAGAACATGTGGTTATCAGACCTCTCCATAAAGAAGGAGAGGGAGAAAATCACAAGACATTGTCTCAGAAAAATAATTCCAGAAATTTTAATTTATGCATGATATTGGCATCAAATTCAAAACATATACTCAGGAGATATGTAGCTTTTGACCTATTACTTTTATGTGTTGCTCCAGGACTAATTTCACACATTTGTTTATGAAATAATAAAATGTTTAGTGCTGTGCATTTTTTTTTTTATGTTTTTTTATTTTGAGCATTATAGACTATAGATGATGGATAATAAAAAACTGTGAATGTAGACCAAATTATTCAGCAACTGTAAACATTTTAGTTTGGGATGGTTGTTTTTGAGAAATAATGTAATTGACATTACATTAAGGTTTTCCTGTGTTTGTATATGGAAAAACAAATAATGAACACAATAACTTTTTTCTCATGACTTCATAATGTATAACTTTTTTATATTTTTTAACATGTAACCTCCTCTTTTACCACAGTAAAGCTCAAAGTGTCTTTACAATGATACCCAGTTTGTATTTGTAGCTTGCTGGAGTCAGGAACTGTTACTGTTTAAATTTAGGTAGGTGTAAATCCCCAAAATTGAGTGATGGCTAACAGGTTAAGCTTGAGAATCATACAAATACTAGTTCTAAAGTGGCGCTTGTGAATTAGCAAAGGTTTCTGCCATTCTGATGGTCAGCTGCAAATGTAAATGAAGGATGGGAAAAAAGTGTTTCCTCATACAAAAGGATTTGAGATTTTATGGATCGTTTATGTGTATATACTGTGTTTTGCTGAAAATAACAATACTTCAAAGTATGTGGTTTTAAAGAAATGAGCTTATTAAATGTAATAAGACTATACTTTTTTTAAAGTCTGACTTCAAGAACAACTAAAATGCACGCTAAAGACTCTTTATATGCCTGTTTTAAACTATACAGTAAAGTTTTTACAGGACTCTACAATGATGTCCTCAAAGCACATTTGAGGAGGTTAAACAGCTTAACGTCAAGAAAAAACAAAAGCTGAATAATTTTCGTTAGTCTTCATTTATAGAAAACATTTTCAGCTAATCAATTTTTGTATGAGTTAATGTACAAATTACAGTTAATCAGCATTAAACATTTGCACCCAATAATAAGTGCTAATAATAAGTAATGTATATAAACTGGGAAACACCCATACACTATTGCATTCACACACATACAGTATGGCCAATTTAGCTTATTCAATTCATCTATAGAGCATGTCTTTGAACTATGGGGGAAACCGTAGCACCCGGAGGAAACCAACAGCAACACTGGGGGGAACATGCAAACTCCACACAGAAATGCCAACTGACCCAGCCTGGGCTCGAACCAGCAACCATCTTGCTGTGAGGCGATTGAACCCACTGAGCCACCATGTCACCTAATCTGGTTATATAGAATTCTATTACATATTCAAAATAGCTTAGTCTTAATCTCTTTAATGCACTGTGAAACTGAATGTACACACCATTAAGTTCACAGACCAAATTAAGAAACGCTTTTTTTTTTTGTTTTTTTTTATGACATTCCTACAGGATAGCCACGCTTGCATGAGATCCATGTGCAAAGAAATACAGTACAAACTTGAGCTTTGCAGATTATTTAATATTTATCATTTACAAGTCAAGTATAGTAGCACCACATTTGTACATTCTTGGATCACTTCTTGGATTAAAGCAACCTATTATACTTCTCAAAGTTAAGCTTGAGACAGAGTAAGCTGATTTTCATCACAATAACAAAGGGTTTACTGGTCAATAAAAGGAAAGTTGAAATGTCTGCTAGATTAGTTCCTTCCAAGATAGCTTAACCTTGAAGACACTTGGTACAAATATATTTGCATTGTTCTAAACTAAACTTAAACCTATGAGACTTTATGAAACAAAACAAAAAAGAAAAGATTTTTTTAAAAGACCACCATATATCATAGACCTAACTGCAGTACAATTTGATAAAATAGAAGAATTAAAAATACATTAAGATAACGAGAAACCATAAACTGTCTATTTCAGATTTAACAGAAGGCTCCAGTGGCCTTACATTAGGGGATAGCTGGCTGATGTCGCAATGCCACAGTGATTGTTTTTGTCTTTAGCCATGTAGATGTAGCCTTTGTCACCCCATTTGTCAGTCCAGCTTAAAAATGGAGAGAAGAAATAATAATATGAAAACATGCAATCAAGCTTGCGCCAGAAAAGCTAAAGATTGTGATGGTACCATACCTGTTCTTCACGATCCAGTATCTTTTCCCAGCAACATCAGCACCCTCATAACCATAGCCAACCACCAAGACTCCATGATCAAGTTGACTACTGCTACATGTCTTCTCATAATAGATGCCTACAGATCAGAATATTAAAAAGGTGTTAAGGCAGAGTAAGTGTAAGTAATAATTTTCCAAATAAAACTAGAGTTGAGGGATATCAGACCCCTACCAGACTGATAGAACTGTATGGATTGATGTCCTGCATCAATAGCAACAGATACAGGACCCACAGCAGCAACAGCATTCATCAGAGCAAGCTCGTTACCACTGGGGATGTCCACGAATCCGGTGTCTTTAGCAACATTATAACGGGGGTCATACCGGCACGGCAGATCATCCTGTAAGCGCAACATTAAAATAAGAAAAAATTATAGCTTGAAATTTCAAAATACTTAGTGATCTTTATTCAATTTGAATTCAATTTTCCACAATCTGCAAATACAGTAGTTTAGAGGAACTTTAACAGAGGCCCTAGAGCATGGGTGTCAATCTCGGTTCCTATAGGGCCGCAGCCCTGCAGTTTAGTTCCAACCCTGCTTCAATACACTTACCTGGAAGTTTAAAACAAGCATGAAAGACTCTATTAGTTTGTTCAGGTGTTTTTAATTAGGGTTATAGCTAAACTGTGCAGAGCTGTGGCCCTCCAGCAACTAAGTTTGACACCCGTGCCCTAAAGGTTTGTAGTGGTAAAAAAAGAAAAGAAAAGAAAAGAAAAACTGGGTAGGAGGAAAAAATATAAAATAAAATAAAAAAAATGCAGTTGCTCACAATGTTTGCATTTGCATGTGTATAGTTTCAAAACATTCCCTGTTCGTCACATTTATAAAATATAGGTCATTCGTATGTACAGTCAAGCATGACCCAGTGTATGAATGCAATTCCTCCCATAAAATGGTTGATGTGCATTATGGAGTAAAAAAATTGTTGCATTTAACCATTTAACAAAGGAAATAAATGCAAAAATTACATCCATATCAACGACACAAGAATAAAGTAGACCTATGCATCAAAAAAGTTACATTTCTAATGTCATTTTTGTTAGTTACACACATATACAATGTCCAAATTCTACATGTAATAAGACCACATTTTCTGATTAAAACAAACTATTAAAAAACTCTTAAGGTTAACACCCACTATAGATTCACAAGACAGGGGGGCACACAAATAATTTTTACCCTTGCAAGATAAGGATATGACTGCTCAGAATCCAGCCCGTTGTTCTCTTTAACATACAGGAAGGCCTGGTCCATGAGGCCCCCATTACAGCCTTGATTGCCCTGTGGTCTGGAACAGTCCACCAAGTTTTGCTCACTCAGAGAAACCAGCTTTCCAGTTTTACGGAAGAGCTGACCCTCCAAGGCACCCGTTGAACTAAAAGACCAGCAAGATCCACATTGTTTCTAAAATCACAAAACAGAAGAGTCACCAAACAGTAAAGCTATACAGATACACATACATACATTTAAAAGCCATTTATATTTTAGCTCAAACTGGGTTAACCCGTTCAATTGTAATTGGACAAGTTGTAATAGATGCAACTAGGTCATAATGTAGCATAAAACATTTGCAGTTTTCAGTTACTTTAAACTCACCTGGTCTTTGACAGGAGTGACATAGCCCCTCTGTCTCCAGTCAATCTGTTGAGGGGCTGCAAAAAAGCTGGGTTCCATGAACAATGCGCCCTTTAACTTCCGGTTGGGGTCATGCTTATAACCATTCATTGCCTGTCTGAACTCCTCATTTGTCTAATAACAAGAATGTAGTGATGTTTTAATAAAACAGCCTTAGAAATAGTACTTTAAAAGGTATCGATAGCATTTCAAATTGAGAATTAATATTTAATTTAGCAAGAGATTCACTACACCACACAATTTAAATCTCCAATGTAGGATGTTGTTGACCTTAACTGAATAATTTAGCAAACAAAATTTTTATCTGGTTTCACACTAATGAATAATTCTTGAATTTTGATTGGATGTTTTCTTTGTAAATCTGTTTGACAATTTGCATTTACAAAGCAATATAGAGAAATAAATGACTTGACTCTAATACTAAACTGCTCACCATGTCACCAAATTGATTCATTCCCAGTTTAAAGGTGTGGTTTCCCATGGAGTACTCAAAGTTGTGTAGCTCAATTTTTCTCAAGTTCTCCTCCCAAATCATTCTCCTCCCAACCTCTACTTCCTGGAGAGGAAAGCACATTGTAAATTGCAAAGCCCAAGTTCGTTCTAAACACATGCATTGCTTTATTCATTCATGTTGACATTTGGCTACAAATTCACCTCATGATAGATTTTTCCATGCTGGCTCTTCCAGGAGTTCCAGTGGTCATCTAACTGCATGTCTATAGCTGAAGCAGCAAACACTGCACTTATGCACAGTGAGACGAGCGAAGCAAATATCATCATCCTGCCTGGAAAACGGAAGAGAAACAAGACTTAATTTGAAGCAATGTAAAGAAACAATTTTAACCATTTACAGGGAGCAAAACCTTAATGTTTTAATTGACAAAACACTTTAAACAAGCCACAGCACAATCTGTGCACTATAAATAGAACTAGATGTCAAAAAGATTTAAACTTACCTTTCACAAGCAAACTAAATGACTGACTGTGATGACTTACAACTGAGGGTGTTTTAAAGCCTGTCGGAACATAGAGGCGGTCTCTCATTGGCTGACAGTAATGATGAGACAAGTATTTACAGCCAATCAGGTCCAGCAAGAACTTCATCTTCTCATGTGATACAGTGTCACAAGATGATAAATTCATCAATGGACAATGGTGATTCTTTATAGTGTTAGCCTAATGTAACACGATTAGGGTACATAAAAAATATATATGTCTTATTTCCATTCATTCATTTTCCTTTGGATTAGTCCCTTATTTATCAGGGGTCGCCACAGCAAAATGAACTGCCAACTATTCTGGCATATGTTTACACATATGCCATTCCTACAGCAACCCAGTACTGAGAAACAAGCATATACTCTCACATTTCGGAGCACCCAGAGGAAATCCACGCAAACAGGGAGAACATGCAAGTTTCTAACACAATAATGCCCAGCCAGGATTCGAACCAGCAACCTTCTTGCTGTGAGGCAACAGTGCTAACCACCATGCCGCCTGCTTATTTCCAGTTTATTAAAATCAACATTTACAATATGAGTGGTGTAATATATCTGACTGCAAAAGATTTACTTGAGTCGGAGCATCAGTATTGAGCAACAGCTTTACTTTTATGCTTTTGTCAAAAACTCCCCAGAACAATCTCCACATACATCAATACTACGGAGTCCCCATTGTTTCAAATACAAAAATGCAAAACATCAATATATCACAAGTGGAAAGTTGATACATTTGATAGGGTGATGTAGAGATTTTAAAAGTGTTTGTTAGGTTTGTTTTAATTATTGTTTGTGCTTGTCACATAAAGGTGTGTTTGACAAATCCCACATGCTTAGACAGAAAATAATCCAAGAGAAAACACAGAGGCCATTTAGAAAACTAAGCATTTTAAATTGCATCAGTGGCTTCTGTTTTTTACTCACTCGCAGTGTTGAGGAGTAACTGGTTACATGTAACGGCTTTACATAATTTAATTACAAAGGGTAATGTAACTGTAATTAAATTACAGTTAATTTACTTAGGAAAATGTTAAAGATTACAAATAGGGTTACATCTAAAACCTTTCATTAAAAATCTGACATATGTTGAATAATATTAATCTGTTGCTTTGCCTATTTTTGATATGCACGATGCCTTCTGCTAAGGCCATTTATTAAAGCAGTGCTATTCTGCTATAACTATTTCTCATTAGCGTGGCGGTAGCGTCACTACATTATAAATCAAATAGGTTTTCAGTAGCGAAGCAATTTTTTCAGTCAAGTTGCGCAATAGCATCCACACAAGCTACATTTACCGATCACGGATCAATAAGTGATGGCACCGGCATTCATGGAGCTGGGAGGCCAGTGTCTAGCCGATGAAAATGAAGCCAAATGACGTTACTGCCACCTCTCGCTCTGGTCGGTGATGTCGCTAATCAAGGCTAACACGAGAAATTTGCTAGATGGAAAGATTACTAAGGGAGAAGATATCTATCTATATATATATATATATATATATATATATATATATATATATATATATATAGTTTACTGTAGTTAATGCTAAAGTACAGTATACTATGGTAATTACTATTAGTCCATTATAGCTTCTAATGATACTACATTATGTAGTGTAATTTATTAATTAAGAATTGTAAAGATGTATACAATATAATGCTCATTCCTAAATATTTCCCTTTACTATAAATTACTGTAATATTTTAAATGCGTAACACCTGGTTTTATTGGATTTTTAGTTTTTGCTGTTATATACTATAATTTTGCTTCTGTTTAGTACAGAATATTATTTGCAGTAAATCATTGAACTGAACAATTATGCCTCATATTTCGTTGACAGTTTTATTGATCACTAAGATATAATTGACTTGGATTTAAGTTGCTTCGATTTAAAAATGAAAATTGCTTAGATGTGTTTTTTTATTGCAAATGCCACAAAAATCATCCTGAGCAACTAACTATATTTTTTGATTTTGTAACAACAGTAAACCATTTTTTTATAAGGTCTGGTTTTGTGGTGGCTGTACTTTAAAAAAAATTAATAGAATCTTAATTCAAGTGATGAAAGATTTTGAAATTCTAACAGTAAACAGAGTGCTACTGTAAGGTCACATCTGTATGGTATAAATGCTTAAAAATGATTGAGTTGACAATATACATTAGAAACGTAAAAGTAATTAAAAAGTAATCAGATGTAATTACTTTACTTTTATAAAGTAACTGAAAAGGTACACCACTTACTACATTTTAAATAGGGTAATTTGTAATCTGTAACCTCCCCAACATTGTTCACTCATTAGTATTAATTATTAGTATTAAATTATTAATTATTACAAGTTTGTATTAATAATTTAGACAAAAATTAACAGACACAATGCTTCCAGTACTAAAATGTCCTTTCTTATGTCCTCTACATTATTTAAAAAAGGCGAAAGGTCAAAAACACCAGAATAGGAAAAAATGCTTTGTAACCAGCTACCAGCTCAATCTAGCTCACTCACTCAGTCCCTAAACATTTTAAAGCAAATCAGACATGAGCCTTAATGGTTTTCTACAGCCACTACAATATGTTTTATAACTGGGGCACATATCAAGATAGGTAGCAAAATTCTTAAAGAAGTTATTAGTTATTAGAAATTATTAGATGCTATAATTATACCTTCAGACTAATGAATTGAGTGTTAAAGGGGAAATGAAGCACTCAGTAAAGTTTACAACTTTGTCAGAAGTTGATGGCTGAAAAAACTGCAATTCAAATGACCGATTAATAAATTGCTGCAACAAAACCTAAGGTAGGAAGGATGGATTAGGCCAGAGGGTAACTTACCCACTGTCTTTGTAGAAGCAACAGACAAGAAGAAAGCCGCCTTTAAGGACATTTACCTTAGATCTTTTGCATTCAAAGGTTTAAATGGAGACTGACAAAGAAACTCCAGCACCAGAGGCAAGCTCCACATTGGAGAAAATATATAAATTATAATATAAATATACTTAATTATATATATATATATATATATATATATATATATATATATATAAATAATTAGTCTGATACAGTACAAGTGTGACGTTTCAAGATGGCGCCGTTGTGTATGGCTTACCATCTTTGTCTGTCGGGATTGTTGCTGTTTATTGTGTCTATTTTGATCTTCGTCTACAATGTGTCATCGTTGCTGGTGTATGATCGCCTGTCGCTGTTAAAAATATGGGATATTTTGATAAACTTGCCTGAACGGGCATACAGTGGTCATTCAAAGTCGCCGCCACCTCTCCTAACATCTGTGTCAGCTGATCTACGGCGTCCCCTCTGTGTGTTGCCTCGCAACAGGCAACTCGCAAACGCAGAAAGAGAGGAGGGCTCCTCATCAAATTCCGAGCCTACCTGTTTTCCTCATCTCAACAAAGAAGGAATACAGACTTTTTGACCTGCGCCATTCGCTGGATGAAGTACAAATATCAGTGGCTACGACCGGCTATCCCAAACGCCGGGTGTCCGTTTCCATGTCGCCGGCTTGCAAGGATTCAGGCCCGGGGCTGCATGATGGGAAATCTTTGCCCGATCAGCCGTGCTAAGGAGCAAAATGTGAGTAGAACAGTACGTACAGCTCTGTTGAACACACGGTCACTCACAAATAAGACATTTATCCTAAACGATCTGATCTCCACTCATGATCTGGATTTTCTTTTACTTACGGAGACCTGGCTGAAACCAGGTAATACCAGCCCTTTCTATAAGCTCCTTCCGCCAGGCTATTCCTTCTTGAGCACCCCGCGATCGTCTATTCGCGGTGGTGGTCTGGCTTCTGTTTTCAGGCAAGATGTCAGTTGCTGCTTACTCCCATCTGAAAGTTTTAGTAGCTTTGAGCTACAACTATTTATTGTACAATTTGCTTATCCTGTGCTGTTATTTATTGCCCACCCAAGTACAACAAGGATTTTATACCAGAGTTCTCAGAGTTTCTGGCTAAAATAATGTCAAATTATGATAGTGTTCTGATTTGTGGTGATTTTAGCATTCGTATTTGCTGTCCTTCCAGTCAGATGGCAAGTGAGTTTCAAAGCCTGTTGACTTCTTTTGACTTGACACAGTCAGTAAATGGCCCCACTCACCAGCATGGCCATATACTGGACCTTATTATTTCTCATGGACTTTCAGTTTCTGTCTCTGAGATACGTGACACTTGTATTTCAGACCTTTTCCCTATAATGTTTGAATGTGCAGTCCCACTATCTGCTACCAGATCCTCATCTCTGGCCTATCAGCGCCGCATTATTACCTCTACGACAGCTGGTGAATTTGCTGATGCTTTTATGAATAGCAGTTTTTACACTCAGGACAAAATGACTTCTCCCCTGGGCCCAGAGGTCTTTTTATCTGACTTTCACTTCACCTGCTCTGGGATTCTTGACTGCGTTGCTCCATTCAGGAGCATATCCACTAAACCCAAACCAGACCCCTGGTTAAATGACACCACTCGTGGCCTTAGGCGGTGCTGCAGACAGGCAGAGCTGAGGTGGAAAAGAGACAAATTGCATGTTTCACTGAGTATATTAAGGGATAGCCTGTGTGATAACCAAAATGCGGTCAAAATAGCCAAAGGCAATTTTTTGTCTAATGTTATTTCCTCCAGCAGTAATCATCCTAGGGTGCTATTTAACACAATCCAGTCTGTTATAAACCATCCTAACACGGTTTTAGAACATGTGTCAGAATCAACCTGTGATGAGTTCCTTTGTTATTTTGTTGAAAAGGTGGCCTCTGTTAGACAGACCATTGACATCAATTTTAATAATTCTGTCACATGTTCTTATTCTGACCACTTGTCTGTGTTTAATGTATTTGAACCAGTATCTCTGCTTCTCCTCTCAGACGTGGTCCAGCAGTTGACTCCAACAAACTGTACATTGGACATTATTCCATGTAGGGTGCAAAAATACGTTTTTAGCACAGTAGGACCTTGTATTTTATCCTTTATTAATAGCTGCCTTAATTTGGGGACTGTCCCAACAGTTTAAGCATGCTGTGGTCAGGCCTCTTCTAAAAAAAAAAAAACAATCTTGTACCTACAGTATTATCAAATTTTAGACTGGTGTCTCACCTACCTTTTTTATCCAAAGTTTTAGAAAAGGTTGTTTTTACTCAGCTGCACTCTTTTCTTGAAAGAAATCACATCTTTGAGAAATTTCAATCTGGTTTTAGATCATGTCACAGCACTGAATCTGCTCTGTTAAAAGTTCAAAATGATATTCTCCTGTCCCTTGATGCTAAAAAAACCCGTATTGTTAGTCATGCTGGACCTTACACAGCACCTTATAACCTGTATATTTACAACATATCTGTACATACATACAACATCCAGATCTTTTTGACTAACTGCATCTCTGTTTAATGTTTATTGCCTTTTCTTTTCTTGTATTTAATTTTGTGTTGTCACTCGTCACTTTATGTACACTGAAAGCTTCTGTTGCCAAAACAAATTCCTTGTGTGTGTGAAGCACACTTGGCAATAAAACTGATTCTGATTCTGATTACTGCTGCATTTGACACTGTGGATCACTCAGTCCTCCTGTCGCGGTTGGCTCAGCAGGTTGGGCTTCAGGGGGCTGTGTTAGACTGGTTTACCTCATATTCAACTGGTTGCAGTTTTTCAGTTATGGTTGGTGACATTTCTTCATCTCCTTCCCCTTTGACTTGTGGTGTGCCTCAAAGATCCATTTTGGGCCCTGTTTTGTTCTCCTTGTACATGCTGCCTTTATGGTCACTTATTTTAAATCACAATGTCTCTTTTTATCTGTATGCTGACGATGTACAGTTTTGTATTCCTGTTACACAAAAAGTTTTAGATTCACTTGATTCTTTCAACAAATGTTTTAATGATATAAAGACATGACTGTCACAAAATTTTCTCTGCCTAAATGAAGGCAAAACCGAGTGTATTCTGTTTGACAATCCTAAGAGGTCAGCCATTTCATCTCCAGTGCATCTGGCTCAGTTTCCTCACCTCAGCCATGTGGTCAAAAACTTGGGTGTGAGACTAGACCGTAGTCTAAAATTTGATAAGCAGATTGATTCAGTGATTAAAGCATGTTTTTTTCAGCTTCGCCTTCTCTAAAGTCAAGCCCTTCCTGAGCAAGACTGATCTTGAGAAAGCCATCCATGCTTTTGTTAGTTCACTACTGTAACGCACTTTATGTTGGAGTTAATCAGTCATGTGTTCATCCTTTGCAGCTTGTGCAAAATGCTGCTGCTCGCATGTTGACTAACAGTCGGAGAGGTGAGCATATTACACCAATTCTCTGTTCCCTCCACTGGCTCCCTATTAAGTTCCAAATAGATTTTAAACTTTTGAGGTTTGTTTTTAATGCCATCAATAGTCTTGCTCCTATTTATTTATGTGAAATTTTGCACATGCACAAGCCCAGCAGAGCTCTGCAATCTGCTGACCAACTTCTGCTTGAAGTCCCGCGGTCAATATATAAGCAGTAGGGTGATCGCTCTTTTGCAGTGGCAGGTCCTGAACTCTGGAATACCCTTCCTATTGAGCTTCGCACAAACACTGACTTGCCACTTTTTAAAGCCAAGCTTAAGACCCACTTGTTTTAATTGGCTTTTAATGCATAGCACTGACACTTTATGTTTTAATATTGGATTTTTTTGTTGGATTTTATTTATATATATTGTCTATATTTTCATACTGCATAGTCTACTTTTCTGTTGGGTTGTATAATTTGCTTTTACTTGTGTAAAGCACTTTGGTCAGCCGTGGTTGTTTTAAAGTGCTATATAAATAAAAGTTGATTGATTGATATATACTTATAACTCAGATGCTTACAAAAGTACAGTGACACTTATCTATTAACAGCCGAATGTAAGATAATGAAGAAAAAAAATGTACTCACAGCCTGCAATGTAATAGAGTGAATGATCCTAGATCATTAATTACATGAAAAAGCACCAACCGTAGTTTAAAGACATCAAAAAATCATCACACTCAGGAGGACGAAAAATGGTCCTACCAGAAAGTTGCACTTGACAATAAATAAAAACTTGAAAAGACAATAAAACTTGAAAATAATTCAACGACCAAATCCAAAGGTGAGAAAGCGAAAGAGGCAGAGCTGCGGTGGATTATGCCATGCCATACCATGTGACTATATTGGTAATTTGTTCCTCAACCTATCCAGCTGGTGCTGCGATTATCCACTGTGTAAACACCTCCTCTGGCAGTCAGGAGGATTGAAATGACTTATACTATGGTGTTTTGTTATTTTCAGATAAACACACAACTAAAGTAGTTCCAGGCAGGTTTTCACAGCATTAAAGATCTTTATCACTAAAGGTCTACCAGCTAATACATGGCTTTATCACCAGCTTTCAATTGCTTTATTCTTGAACAATGAAACTGAAACACTGGCCAATTTAGTGTTGGAGGTTTCATGATTAAATCTGACCAGCCTGATGGTCAATGTTCATCGATTGCACAATCCACGAGTAAAAACAGAGTGTAAAGGTTCAATTAGCAGAGTAAAGCTGCGCTCACACTGCACTTTTGTCCCCATAGACTTCCATTCAAACACATGCAAACCGCAAGATCGTGCGGTAAGTTTTGCAGTTCGCTGCATTGGAAAGTTCAAGCTTAGTAAACTCTGACCTGTGAAATCGCATCACATGATTTTGTGAGACCAACTGAAGACCAAAACATGACCTCACTGGACAGAAATTTAAGACCAATCACTCGCTTTTTTTAAATGTCTAATCATCTTGTTTACTCCCACCCCTTTTCGCAGTGCCATACAACATAATTTTGCATGCTCAAACTCGAATGTGACTGCAGCTTAATAGCACAGTTTTGCTTAAATATTGCAATGCACAAAACATCATGGGTGACATATCATTATTTTATCTATTATTTCTTAAATTCATTGGGCAGTTAAAATGCTTAATCACCAATTGCCCTCTTAACACTGGAACTACCAGAATTGTAAAACTGCTAGAAAGGCCATAGTGGTAACACTCACCATTCTCAAACAAGTCAATTGTTATGTTATATTTAAATTCAAAGCATTTATTGAGACAAGAGGGACGCTTATTCAAAGGTTAGCCAGGCTATCAGTGTGAGCGCACCATCAAGGCAAGGCAAGGCAAGTTTATTTATATAAACATTTCATACACAGTGGCAATTCAAAGTGCTTTTCATAAACAAGAATAAAAAGACAAATGTAAGAAAATAAAAAAACAAATAATAAGAATGATTAAAAACAGATAAAAATGTGTTAAATGGGTTATAAAAGAATAAAAAGAAAAGAACAATAGTGGGATCTCTCGGGCGTAGCACAGTGCTCATTTAGTAAAGGCACAGCTAAACAGATGTGTTTTCAGTCTGGATTTGAATGTGTCTAATGTTGGAGCACATCTGATCATTTCTGGAAGCTGATTCCAGCAGTGAGGGGCATAGTAACTGAAAGCCGATTCACCCTGCTTTGACTGAACTCTTGGAATTTCTAGTTTATATGATCCTAGAGATCTGAGTGTTCTATTAGGTTTGTATTCAGTCAGCATATCTGTAATGTATTGAGGTCCTAGGCCATTTAGTGATTTATAGACAAGTAATAATACTTTAAAATCTATTCCGAATGTAACTGGGAGCCAGTGTAGGGACCTGAGGACAGGTGTGATGTACTCTGATTTCCTGGTTCTAGTCAGAATCCTGGCCGCAGCATTCTAGATGAGCTGCAACTGTCTGACTGTCTTTTTGAGAAGGCCCGTGAGGAGGCCGTTACAGTAATCCACCCTGCTGCTGATAAAAGCATGAACAAGTTTCTCTAAGTCTTCACTGGAAACAAAGCATCTGATTCTTGCAATGTTTTTGAGATGATAGTATGCTGATTTACTAACTGCTTTGACATGACTATTGATTCTCAGATCTGACTTCAGAGTCACACTAAGATTCTTGACCTTATTTTTTGTTGTTTGACCCTTAGTGCCAAGGTACGCATTCACCTTGAGAACCTCATCTCTGTTTCCAAACGCAATGACTTCAGTCTTCTCTTTGTTTAACTGAAGAAAGTTTTGGCACATCCAATTGTTCATTTCATCAATGCATTGGCAGAGGGTGTCAACAGGGCTGTAGTCATTAGGCAGTAAGGCTTAGTAGATTTGAGTGTCATCAGCATAGCTGTGGTAGGAGATTTGGTTCTTTCTCATTATTTGGCTCAGAGGGAGCATATAAAGGTTGAACAGGAGAGGTGACAGAATTGAGCCTTGTGGGACTCCACATGTCATGGGTGTCCACCTCGACCTATGGTCACCTATACTGACATAGTAACCTCTCCCTTCAAGATAAGATCTGAACCATTTGAGGACCGTCCCAGACAGCCCAACCCAGTTTCCCAGCCTATCCAGAAGTATGCTGTGATCAACAGTGTCAAATGCCGCACTGAGATCGAGCAATACCAGCACTGTTAGTTTGCCAGAATCTGTATTTAGGCAGATATCATTAATTATCTTTATAAGAGTGCTCTCTGTACTGTGATGTGCTCTGAAACCAGATTGAAAATTGTCTAAACACCCCTTGGAGTTTAAGAACGTGTTAACCTGGTTGAAAACAACTTTTTCAATGATTTTTCCAATGAAAGGGAGATTTGAGATTGGTCTGCAGTTGCTCAATAGTGTGTTATCCAGGTTGCTCTTTTTCAAGAGGGGTTTAACAACTGCAGTTTTAAATGATTTTGGAAAAATCCCTGAGAGAAGTGAAGCATTTACCACTTTTAGGAGATCTATTTCTAGACAGTTAAACACCGTTTTGAAGAATGATGTGGGGAGTGTGTCAAGACTGCAGGTTGATGTTTTCATAATTTGTACAATCTCTTCTAAGCTTTTACTATTAATTGCCATGAAATCAAACATAATGTCTGATTTCTTAAGTTGTGGTTGAGCTTGTCTGACGTCGACACAACTTGGCTGATTGGATGAGCTGATTGCCTTTCTGATATTATTGATCTTATCAGTAAAGAAATGAGCAAAGTCATTACATTTACTTTCCGAGAGTAGTTCACTGGGAATCCTACTGGGGGGGGGGGGGGGTTTAGTTCCACATTAAAAGCATTTAAAAAGCATTAAGGCTGTCTTTATAGATATTATAGTGGATTACTAGTTTCGTCTTTCTCCACATACGCTCAGCTTTTCTGCACTGTCTTATCATCATCTTTACCGATGTTGACCTTGACCAAGGTCCTTTCAGTCTGCCAGTTCTCTTCCTGACTTTAACAGGAGCAATGCCATCTATGACATTCAGAACTTTAGAGTTAAACAAATCAAGGAGAGAATCAACAGAGTCTGCAGATATGCTTGGTGCTAGCGATATGGCCTTCATAAACTGCTCACTAGTGTTCTCATTTATGCATCTTTTTCTGACAGAGACAGATCTGTCTTCAATGGCTGGAGTGATCAATATATCAAAGAAAATACAGAAATGATCAGATAGTGCAACATCCTTAACAACAGTCGATGAAATGTGTAGACCCTTAGTTATAAGTAGATCAAGAGTGTGTCCACGATTGTGTGTGGGTCCTTGAACATGCTGAGTCAGATCAAAAGTGTTAAAAACAGTCATGAGTTCTTTTACAACATTGATTTCTGGATATTCAATGTGAATATTAAAATCCCCAGCAATAGTAAAATAGTCAAACTCAGAGGTTACTATTGATAACAGCTCTGTAAAATCATCAATAAAAGTTGGAGAATATTTTGGAGGTCTGTAGATAATGATCAGTAAAATGCGTGGAGCACCTTTTAGTGCTATACTCAGATATTCAAAGGACAAATAGTCACCAAATTACACTTGTTTACACGCATAGACATCTTTAAACAGGGCAGCGATGCGTCCACCTTTCCTATTAGCTCTGCAAATACTCAAATAATCAAAGTTTAGAGGAGCTGTTTCATTCAAAACTTCTGCGCTACAACTGTCATCTAGCCAAGTTTCATTTAGAAGCACAAAACCAAGGCAATTTGTGCTGATAAAATCATTGACTAAAAGTGACTTATTGTTAAGTGATCGGATGTTTAAAAGTGCTAACTTAACAGTGTTAGCTGTTTTCCCTACAGTAGTCTCAGAATTACATTTAATAGACACCAAATTTGAATGATTTGCTATACGGCCTTAAGAAGTCTTTGGTTTTCTGTCGCATAATACAACACATATCTGCGAAGAGAAAGCTACAGGCACACTGGGTTCCTGCTTGTTCTGTAAACATCTGATAAAGACACTGTTATCTAAGCAGGCACCCGGGACACATTAATGGCAGCTTTTAAGTTCACCAGCTGAAGATGAGGTGTTTTTTGGGACCTGCCGCTGTCGCAAAGACCTGAGGCCTCTCCTTGGTGTAGGGCGAGGTGGGCTCAGAGATAGGTGTGAGGCTGGCTGACTTTTGGTTGCTAACTGGGGGCTTGCGGCAATTGAGAGTTTAGTTCCAGCAAACACCAGTTCCTCCATCTTTTTTGAAAAATTCAAGAGAGGCAAGGAAGGTGACAGTGAGAATGTGTCTGGTGACAGAGGCTGTGGGTCTGGGGTTTCTGGCTGTTGAGATATGTTGACCTGGCTGTTTTCCTGGAGATTCATGAGTGCTGACAGTTGGTGTTGTTCTGATGTGTCACAGTCTCTCTGTGTTAAACTCTGTGTGCAGGGCTCAGACAGCAGTTTGTCTGTTATCAGTGGTTGCTGTGTCTGCGTGGTGCTGTCGCTGTCCTTGTGGGATACGTCAGCCACAAGTCCACTCAGGAAAGTCCTGTGGTCATCCGGACATTTGCTAGGTGTGTGTGTGCCATTTGGGTTGAGTTCAGTGGCACACACAACTGATGGATGATGGAGGGAGAAATAGATGTTGTCCTTCAGCACTTTTGCACCAAGTTTGCACCAAGGCCGTCTGATGTAAACAGTTGTCTTTGGTTCTTTCCTTTGGTTCAGTCCTTTCCTGTTACATGTTTTCTGCAGCCATATATTTAGGCCAAGAAGCCGTGAAAACATATTTGTCCCTCTTGCAGGGAGTGGTCCACTGATGAATGGCTGAATCTTCAATCTTTCAACTGTATCCAAGAGCTCACAGAAATATTCCTTCCGAATATCATTTTTCCCCACATGGATGACAATCCGTTTTGCATTCTCATGTTTCCTTAATATGTTCTCAAGCTCTTTGTTTATATCAGAAACTGTTGCATGAGGGAAGCAGTATGTCATTGTTGCTCTGCTTCTAAAATTTTGATTATTGAATCTCCAACAATCAATCTTCTTATCTCGGCTGCGATCGGAGCAGAATGCCGCTGTCTAGTCGGCCTTGAGCCTCTTTTCCGTGTAGAATTAGCTGCTGAGTCATGCAATCTCTGTCTAACTGCATTTGGGGATTCTTCTGCCATATTACTGAGAACTTAATATCTGTTCTGAAGCTGTATTCTAGTCATTGGAAGATTGTTTCACATCCTTAAAGAACATAAATGATAAAGTTAGTGTTCTTCTCAGTTTTACTGACATGGATGACAAGGCACTCAAAGAGCAACTTGGCAACACACTATCTGATGGGGCGGAGACCTTGACTGACTGGTGACAAACCTAGTAAAGGCAAGCATGACAGCGTTTAAATTTCTCAATTTTCTTCACCAAAAAGAGATGACTGGGCTCTATCCAAACCTTTGGATAGCACTAAGAATAGCATGCACTCTACCAGTGACAGTGGCATCAGCAGAAAGAAGTTTTTTTTTTTTTAAAGCTCAAGTTGATAAAAACTTACCTAAGGTCCTCCATGGCACAAGAACGCCTCAGTGGTCTGTCAGTCATTAGTGTCAACCAAGTTGGAAACAAGATTTTCTATGATGACATCATAGAGGACTTTGAGGCATCTCAAAAAGCCAGAAGACAAAAATTCTGAAAAAAGTCATAGGAGGGACAAGGGAAGGGACTGAAGAAAATAAATAATAGGTAGGGTAAATTGAAAGTTTCTGTTGTTCAAAGCATTAACCCCAACACACTATTTTATGTTAATTGTCATTTATGTTTACTTTTTCTTATTTAATTTTTGTATTTATTTTTATTTATTTGTTAGTGATTTTATTTATTTATGGATCATTATTTGCACTTTTTATAATGTTATTTTTTGTTGTTTATTGTTTTTGAGGTTTCAGTGTGTTCTAAGTGTGTGGAAAAGTATACTTAGATTTATGTATAGTTAATTACTAAGCACTGTATTTGCACTTATGTCTATAAATTTTTCACTGAATTTATGTTTCTGTCTTGTTGTAATTAAATGAATAAATACAAACTCAAATCAAGAGTCTTCTGTAGAATCATTAACGTTGAAATCAGGGTTTTAATCACTTTAGAAGGAAGAAAAGTAAGAACTACTGTTCATCTATAGTAAAAAAAAATTAGTAGCATTTTACAATTTTACAGATCATTCAGACAATAATTAAGTAGAAGAAATTTGACAAGTATGTAAGCTTCTTTTTATAGTTTTAATAATTTACTATATTTATTTTCTGTACATCTTGCAAAAGATTATGTTGTACAAAAAGTGTTAGCAATTGTAAACAATCTAACACATCTTACACAGCGCAAATGTGTTAAATTGTATACAGTTGCTAACTTGCAATGGTAATGATTCAAGGACTGCAAGGAAGGGGCCCAAAAGTATACTGCTGAGGGCCCCCAGATGTTCAGGGCCGGCCCTGACTGCACTTCAATAATGGGCCTAATATATGCATACTACACGTCTTAATTCGATTTCTGTTTCGTTCGATTATGACTTTGGACTGTCACGTTTTTGGGTCTTTCTGTTTTTCTTGCATGTGTGTGTGTGTGTGTGTGTGTCTGTCTGTGTGTGGGAAGTGGGTGTGTCTTGTTTGGGTTCTGCACCGCGTAGTGTGTATGTGTGTTTACATTCATCAGCTGGGTGGTCACGTGTTTTGTTGCTACTCTCTACGCACAGGTGTTTGTTATTAGTCAACAGCTGATGCGCGTTCCGCGCGCTATATATGTTCAGTGTTTTGTAGTTGGCATTATCAGTTTGTTGTTTGTTCACTCCTGTGTCTGCCTCTGTTAGACTCTCTCGCTCGCTTGGGTGGAGGTTCTCCATCATAACCTGTTTCTGTTGGACCTTATGCAAGTCTCCGTCTCTTTGATGTTGTTACTACTGCCTGCTCTGAAGACAACATTATCTGTGAGAAACTTCACCTCATATATGTTTCTCTTATGAACTTTACCGTGGGTAAACTCGACGATTTCCTTAAGAGCGGCTCCTTAGCGCAAACTTCCCGTTCCCTCAATATCTGGTGAGATATCCTTGAGAGACTGCTACACGACGCTGGTTCACGGACGAACCTTCATCTCTGTTTAGCGTGTCGTATTCTGGTGTGAGCATCCTTGCCCTACACTATATCTGGTGAGTCCTATTCCAGTTGTGACTTTTTAAATAAATCATCTTGTTTTTACTTGCATTTGGGTCTCCTGTGTTTATCATTGTGACAGAACGAACTGATCAAGATAGACCCAGCAAGTGTTTCAGAGATCCAGAGTGTGTTGTCACACAGTTCTGCTCATATGGACCAACAGCACAAGCAAATGTTTATCACCAGTCAGGCCATCCAGGCATTGATCACCCAAGTTTCCGAGCTCACCTCTCAGGTCAAAGGATTGAGCTCCGGGCTGAGTTCCATGGCGGATTCACAAGCCCCGCCCACCATGTCACCCTCCGGTCCTGCACAAGAGGAGAATGTCCGCTCTACTCAGAATTTTCTCTCTATTGAACCGCGGCTTCCACCACCAGCATGTTACTCGGGTGAGCCTCATTTATGCAGACCATTTTTGGCGAAATGTTCACTATATATTACATTACAACCCTCGTCTTTTCCCACCGAGGAAAGTAAGGTGGCATTTGTTATCAACCTACTGACTGGAAAATCGGCTCTTTGGGGTACTACAGTCTGGGAGTGGAAACTTCCTTATTGCGCTTCTTTTAAGACATTTTTTGATGAACTAAAAACTGTTTTTGATCAAGCAGCTTCAGGCCGAGAGGCAGCACAGAGACTTGCTGAACTTCGACTGGACAATTTGAGTGTGGCTGATTTCTCCATTGAGTTTCGTACTCTAGCAGCCGAGTGTAAATGGAATGTGATGGCACAGTGGGATGTATTTTTTCATGGACTAGTGGATTATATAAAGGATGAGATTTACGCTATGGATTTACCGAAGACCTTGGATGGACTCATTGAGTTAGCCATCAGAGTGGACACTCGACTGCAGCAGAAGGGAGTTCAAAAAGAGCGACACACACCACACCTAACCACACAGACTCTTTTTGCTTCTACAGCTCCTGATATAAACTCACTCAACCACGAGGCCGAGCCAGTGCAGATAAGCAGAGCTCGTCTTTCTGGAGAGGAGAGACGTCGACATCGAGCAGCGGGGCTGTGCATGTACTGTGGAGGCGCTGGGCATTTTCTGGCTCGTTGTCCAGTCAAACGCAAGAGTCCGGTCAGGGGTAAGAGTTTGAGGGTTGGTGAGGCCATTTTAAACTAACCCTCTTCAGACAGCACTACATTACCCATAAGACTTTGCACTGAGTCTGATGTGCATGACTGTAAAGCGCTCATTGATTCTGGAGCTAAGGGAAATTTCATCGATTCTAATTTGGTTTATAAGCTGAAAATCCCTGTAATTCCTCTTTCCCCACCTATTGCTGTTCACTCACTTAGCGGTATTTCTCTTCCTACTATTACACATTCCACGGGTGCTATCAAGCTCATTACTTCTGGTAATCACTCAGAAACGATTAATTTTTTTTTAACAAAAATGCTCGCTACTCCTGTGATTCTTGGCCATCCTTGGTTGGTTTTGCATAAACCCCACATTAATTGGGGTTTTAATTCTGTGTTTTCTTGGAGCGAGAGTTGTCATGAGTCCTGTCTTTTGTCTGCGTGTTCTGCTGTGTCTCGTTCTGTGTTGCAGGATGAACGGATGGATCTATCAAACGTGCCTCGTGAGTACCTTGACCTGAAGGGAGTGTTTAGTAAGTCCCGGGCTGCATCTTTTCCTCTGCATCGTCCCTATGACTGTGCCATAGCTCTATTGCCAGGTACGTCTCCGCCTAAAGGCAAATTAGACTCACTTTCTGCTCCGGAAAGGGAAGCCATGGAGAAATACATTTCTGATTCTTTGGCAGCCAAGATCATCTGTCCCTCTTATTCACCGGCGGTGCCGGATTTTTTTTGTGAAAAAGAAGGATGGTTTCCTTCGTCCCTGCATTGACTATTGGGGGCTGAACAACATCACGGTAAAGAATACTTATCCTTTGCCGTTGATGTTTTCAGCCTTTGAACATCTGCAGGGGGCGAAATTTTTCACAAAACTAGATCTCCGCAATGCTTATCATTTGGTCTGCATAAGGGGGGGTGGGGTGGGTGGTGAGTGGAAAGCGGCTTTTAACACCCCTAGAGAGCATTTTGAGTACTGCGTTCTGCCCTTCGGTCTTTCTAATGCTCCGACTGTTTTCCAGGCACTTGTCAATGACGTGTTGAGAGATATGATAGATCAGTTTATTTATGTCTACCTGGACGATATACTGATATTTTCACATTCTCTCCAGGAACATATTCAGCACGTCAGACGAGTGCTGCAGAGGCTGTTAGAGAATGGTCTTTATGTCAAGGCGGAAAATTGCGTTTTTCATGCACAGTCTGTTCCTTTTCTAGGGCATATTGTGTCAGTCGAGGGGATGTGCATGGATCCAGAGAAGATTCAGGCTGTGGTAGATTGGCCAACTCCAGATTCCCGTAAGGCCCTGCAGAGGTTTCTGGGCTTTGCCAATTTTTACCTGCGATTTATATGCATTTTCGGCCAGCTCGCCACACCTCTGACCGCCTTGACCTCTTCCAAAACGCCGTTCAGGTGGTCCAGCGCGGCTGAAACCGCGTTTGCCAAACTGAATAGTTGCTTCGTTTCAGCCCCCATCCTTATAGCCCCTGATCCCTCCCGGCAGTTTGTGGTGGAGGTCGACGCGTCAGAGGTGGGGGTCGGAGCCATCCTGTCCCAGCGCTCCTCCTTGAATGGCAAGGTCCACCCGTGCGCGTTTTACTCCCATTGATTATCACCAGCAGAGGGAAATTATGATATTAGTAATCGTGAGTTGTTGGCAGTCAAGCATGCTTTGGAGGAGTGGCGTCATTGGTTAGAAGGGTTGGGGGTCCCTTTTATTGTTTGGACCGATCACAAGAATCTGGAATACATCAAGACTTTTTCGGAACTCACATCGTCACCCGACCCCATTGTCTCACAGAACATTTTTGTTTCCACCATGACATGGGAGATTGAGTCGAAGGTTTGCGCAGCCTCGGAAGGGGTAACGCCCCCGATCGGATGCCCACCGGTTCGGTTATTCATGCCAGAGGAACTTCGGTCAGACGTTATCCAATGGGGACATTCCTCCAAAGTAGCTTGTCATCCAGGGGTGAGTCGCACACTTTTTTCTATTAAACAACGATTCTGGTGGCCAGTTATGGCTCATGATGTGCGTAATTTTTTCTTGGCTTGTTCTGTTTGTGCAGTTTCTAAGACTTCCAATCGCCCCCCTGATGGACTTCTGCAGCCGTTGTCAGTGCCTTCGAGACCCAACCAACACGATGGTTTTAACCGTGGTGGACCGGTTCTCAAAGGAGGCTCATTTCATTCCTCTGCCCAAATTACCTTCATCCAGAGAGACAGCGGTTGCGGTCGTTAATCACGTCTTTCGCATTCATGGCCTCCCGACGTGGTTTCTGACCGGGGTCCTCAGTTTGTGTCTGGAGACTTGGAGAGAGTTTTGTAGATTATTGGGGGCCACTGTTAGTCTTTCATCTAGGTTTCATCTCCAGAGTAACGGTCAGACCGAAATCAGGATCTTGAAGGCACATTGCGATGTTTGGTTTCTCAGAATCCTGCTTCCTGGAGCCAGCAGCTCACATGGGTTGAGTACGCACATAACTCATTACCAGTGTCAGCCATGGGCCTCACTCTGTTTCAGTGTAGTTAAGGTTACCAGCCACCTATTTTGCCCAGTCTGGAATCTGAAGTCACGGTCCCCTCCGCTCACGCTTTTATTCAGAGGTGCCGTCCCACCTGGAACAGGGCCAGACAGACCCTCCTCCAGGTAGGCGAGCGCACCAAGGCTAAAGCCGATCGCCACCGGTCTAAGCCTCCCGTTTACGTTGTCGGTCAAAAAGTGTGGCTTTCTTCAAAAAACATTCCTCCGCACCGTTTGTAATAAACTTGCTCCCAAATTTATCTTCCCTTTAATTGTCACAAAAATCATTAGTCCTGTGGCAATCCGCGTTAAATTAACTCCAGCATACAGGAGGGTTCATCCCGTATTCCATGTATCCAAGATTAAGCCGTTTATCATACGACAATTAATCCGCATACTCCGATTTCCTTGAGCGGCTCCTTAGCGCGACCTTCCCCTTCCCTCGATATCTGGTGAGATATCCTTGAGAGACTGCTATACGACGCTGGTTCACGGATGGACCTTCATCGCTGTTTAGCTTGTCGTATTCTAGTGTGAGCATCCTTGCCCTACACTATATCTGGTGAGACCTATACCAGTTGTGACTTTTTAAATAAATCATTTTATCATGTTTTCACTTGCATTTGGGTCTGCTGTGTTTATCGTTGTAACATGGACAGATTAAGGTAATCAAAAATCACTATTTACAAGTGAGACATTCAGTTTGCAGAAATGAGTGTGTGGGTCCAAAACAATTCATTTTCTAAAAATTATACACCATTCATTACAGGATGAACTAATCAGGTTTTTTTTTTTTTTTTTATCATGTAGACGACTTGTTAACAAATGTAATCATTGTGTTGAAGTTTTTAAGGTTTTATTTTTAAAGTTTCCATTGCAAATGAATTAAAAGAAAACCTTATCATGTGTCTGAGGGAGCATATCTGGAATATAGAGTCACTCAGCATAATGACCATGGCAACTCTGCGGGACCCAAGGTTTAAAACAGTGGGTTGCCTTAACCAGAATAAAACGACAGAGGCTGTCAAATAGCTAAAAGCAGATAATGTCATCAGGACCAAACACAGAAGAACATCCACAACAACAGAAGCACCATTAGTAACCCAATAGCCAACATAAAGCTCAAGTTTTGTTTTTGTATTTATGCATATATTTATTGACTGATTGATTGATGTGTCTCATTTTTAGTCAATGTACAATCACCCATACTCAAATATATTTCCCCCTCAGACTTCTTAGGTGAACATTTTGGCTTCTGTACAACGATGCTGTAGATCAGAGCAAACAAAGTTTAAAAGCCACTTTTGGTGTGATCATAGAAGAGGATAGATAGATATTTAGAGAAACAAACATACTAAGAACTGAAAATCCACTTCAATTTAGAAAATGCATGTTTATCCACATTTATATACATAGGTTTTACAGTTTCTGTACGGTACAGTTTTCACAGTACCCTGGTCTCATCAGTACCACATCAAAGGGTGTTCTCTAAATCCAGGAAATGACTATACAAGAGAAAAATAAGACACTGTTTAACATCTTTTATTTTTCAATAAAAATAATTGAAAGCTTTATCATCTTTTGTTACACCTACACCTATCACTGCCAAATAGCATAAGCACATTCAATCACACAATGTTCTTTCTCACTATCTATATGTGTAGAGAGAGATTTTATTTTTAGACATTAATGCATAATTTAGTTTATATAATAGATAAATAAAACACGAAGTGTAAGCTTTTTTATTACAAATAACTTGTAGAGTGTGTGATGGTTGTTTCATGTGCCACACATTGACACATGCTTCTGGCTGCTGTATCTTAAAAAAACAAAAGATGATGCTGTTCTCGACACACTCAAAGCTTTGAATCTTTTCCAGGAACAGTCAGTGGAAAGCTCCAATGCTTCATTTCCCCATCCCTATACTAGGAATCAAAATATAGCATCTATGCAAATAAAATAGGTACAGACACTAAACTAAGGCAAAGACAAGAACTAGACTAAATACAACAAGCTCTAACAAAGAGACATTAGACAAATCACATCCACAAAACAAACCAACCAAGATTAGGGGGCCGTATTTAAACATCTTGGTGCAAAGTCCAAAGCGCAGGGTGCTAAAGCATTAAGAGCGTGTCAGAATCTACTTTTGCTATTTTAAGGACAGAAAATTCCGCTTTGCGCCGCGGCACAAGGTCTAACAGGGTTGAGCTTATTCTTTTCATAAGGTATAGGTGTGTTTTGAGAATAACCCAATCAAGAGTCTCATCTCCCATTCCCTTTAAGAGTTAGTTGTGTCGTGCCATAGCGCATTTGCTTTTTACATGGCAGACTTTGTAAGTGGAAAAACTGAACACTTCACTAGAGAGAAAACAAGTAAACAGAGCATCTACAGCGCAAGAATGAGAGAATGAGCCTCCTCATTCTTTACTTTCACTTTCACTCTGGTGGATAAGGAAACGTGTTGTATACACAGACATCCATTAGCTTATAAATAATTAATTTTGTTTGTTATGCACAAAGATTTGTTTCAAAACTATTTCTAAATTCAGTTCTAATTTCCAAAAAACGAATAAATGAACAATAATAACAAAGTGTGGTCAAAAAAGTTATATCCAAATACACATGCCATGCCCCATATGGTCTAAAAGCATAAAGGTGAGCAAATCTAAGCTTGTTTTTAATAAAACAAATATAAATATGCATATAATAAATATTACTGCTAATAACTCTTGACTCTTGCGTCGGGCTGAAACTAGCTACAACAATTGCGCCTTGCACCAGGTGTATAATAGGGCCCTAGATGTTAGCAAACAAGAAACAGGTGTGAACAGTCAAGTAAATGAGGATAAGACAATCTAAACAAAAGGGTGTGGTAACAAGAAACGAGGCAGGATAAGAAGAGCAGATGGCTCACACAAAGACATAAAATAATAATAGACAAGACTGTCAGGGTGGAACCTGATAAAAAAGTTTTTTTTCTTTCCTTTATGTAATCGGTGAAAAGTATAACTTGCTTTTTGTAACTTGCAGGTCTTGTCTGTACTTCCTCTTGTTATTTAATTCTTCATTTTGGACAAAAGCGTCTGCTAAATAAATGTAAACATAATGAATGTCTGACCTTTTGAATGAAAGGTATACGTTGATACACTTACATGAACTTCAGTAATCAAATTATTTACCTTAATCTGAATAAGGCACTAATATGATTAAAGTGTTTAGATGAGTTGCTTTTAGAATGTTCCTTACATGTTCCCGTTTTAAATGTTATAGTACATAGATCAATTAATATCATCACATCACCATGCTCCTCTTTTGGGTTTATTTTTAAATTTACTACTTTACCTGCTGTTCAGCAGTTTCACTTCCCTTTAGCCACATTTCATTCATGCCCTGCAACAAACTCTGAGGGATGAGGGAATGATTGGTGGGACAGAGTCATTTTTATGGAGTTTTACTGCACATTGAATTGAAAGAAAACTTCTGCATTACCCAGACAGCATTTGTGTTGGGTGATGGAGGGTGTGATGAGTCTCCTGATGGGTCTGGTGCATCTTGTAACCATTTCAAATACAGGAATAAAAACGTTTAGGTCAAAAAATACAAAATTTAAACATTCTTTTCAAAAAGTAATACTGGTTCATTGCATGTGCTGTATATATCCATGTACATTTTTGACCATTTTGTCAACTTTAGTTTAGTTCATTTTGCATAGAAAGTCTGTATTAAAGATCAAGTTAGAATCTTTAGTTGTCTTTAGTATAAGGAACACTAAAATGTGTTTGGACTACGAAAGAAAGGTACATGCATTCAAACAGTGGTGTAAAAATACTTTTAAAAAACTTATTTAATATGTAATAAATGCTTACACTCAACAGTTATTTTCTTTATTTGAGATTGATTATACATTAAGACAATCTTAAAGACTTCCTGGCGATGCAGTGGCGCAGTAGGTAGTGCTGTTGCCTCAAAGCAAGAAGGTCACTGGTTTGAGCCTCGGCCATGTCAGTTGGCATTTCTGTGTGGAGTTTGCATATTCTCCCTGCAATTGCATGGGTTTCCTTTGGGAGCTCCGGTTTCCCCCACAGTCCAAAGACGTGGTACAGGTAAATTGGGTAGGCTAAATTGTCCGTAGTGTATGTGTGTGTGGATGTTTCCCAGAGATGGGTTGTGGCTGGAAGGGCATCCACTGTGTAAAAACGTGCTGGATAAGTTGGTAGTTCATTCTGCTGTTGTGCACTCTGAATTTTTAAGATTTATTGCACACATTCTCAAACTTTTATCTCTGCTTTAGTTGCATTTCATAAATGTGTGGGTGTACATAGATGTGTGTGTGGTGTGTATTTGTCTATGTAACACTCTTGGTGCTTTAGAGTGTCACCCCTTTACCGCTATGCACTTTTTTAGCACCATGGTGGATTTGTATTTTCGTAATCAAAATATTCTCTGAATGTTCATATTTTTACCTATTTTCATTTATTTTCTATAGTGGTAATTTCTGTTTAATTTTTCACGTTTAGAGTTGAATTTCAAAGATAACTTACATGTGTTTCATTAGACCATCTGGCCTGCACCTCTATTCACACACTCTGTAGATGTGCTTACCTTTCCTAACGGTGTCACTGTGTGGGGAAAGTTGCAATAAACGTGTTTATAATGTATACCAGAATGTAACAATTTAAACCCCACACAAAAAGAGGATAATATGATTGTGCTGTTTATTTTAACTAAATGCAGAAATATGATTTGAAATAAGAACAATATGTGAAATTTAAAGTTCACTCAGGAAAGTACTGTAACTTAACAACAACTATCATCAGGCTTTTAACTCTCATTTTATTAGCCTGAAGTAGGGCTGGGCGATATGGCAAAAAAAAAAAAAAGATTTTTTTTATAAAGTTTGACAGATTCACAATTTCGATTATTATTATTTTTTTACTGTGTAACTATAGTCAACTTAAAACATTACAACAACATGACTGAAGTAACAATATCTTTATAAGTAACTTGAAAAACCATCTGGTTAAGGATCATGTATTTTTAATGGCCATACTTACATAAATTGGTCAACAAGGTGTAGCCTATTACATTCCTATAGACATATTCCTTCTTGGCGTTTTAGAAAATATTTGTGCGTAGCTACACCACCCAGTATATATTAAAGATCACCGTGAACAACAAAAAACCCCACAGAAACCTGCTACATATCTATATATATTTAAATTTCTATCTTATATTTAACTGAATCGTATAACAGCCTATAGCTGAAATGTTGAAAATTGCTCAATTTATTTTTATAAAACATTTGTCAAAACGTATATATTTTTTTGGAGTAAAAACAATACCAACATTTAAAAAATCCATTTTTATTTTATTTATTCATTCATTTTACTTATTTATTGGTGCATATATGGGTTATGTTTTAATTCACAGCTACAGTACATTGGACAGCTACTGTGCCACTCCGTAAAGCTTTCAAGCAAAAGTCCAAATTAAAGAAAGATTTGACTTTCTGCGGTGACAGCCAACATTCACAACACGCCGTAACCATCCTTCAGTTGGTGCGCAGGTATAAAATACAATACCAGACGTCTGGGCTTTGAATTAGGTGCAATTATTTCCTCATTGTTCAAAGAGTCTGCAAGTTCGTGTTTCATAGATATACGTTGTTGTTGATTCGATGCGCAGCAGGAAAAAAAGGCTTTCAGCAGTGCATGTAGTCGCTGTTAAAGTTCTCACCCAGATCAGAGCGATCTGTGCTACCGAATACAGCGCAGCATGCAATAAACTTACACTCAGTCAGGCGAAGTAAAGGTACCATTGCCTATAAGTCAATTAATTAAGCTGTAGCCACGAATAAAACTTTTAGCCTATTTTATTATTTTGTGTAATGTATATAGTGTAATCAGGGCTGGAGCAAGCTGAACTGGCGCTCTAAGCGAACACCCTCAACCCGAAAGTGAAATAGAAACTTACCGATTTGTGGATGAAAGTGAGGACTGGGAGGGGGTGGGTGTCGCGGATGAAAGTGAGGACCGAGGGGTTCTCGTTCACTATTCTGCCGCCCAAGGCAGCTGCCTAGGTCGCTTCTATGGACGTGCCGGCCCTGAGTGTAAAGCTGGATTTATACTTTCGCCTGGTCCACCTTTCGCACCTCGCGACAATGGGCTAGCGTGCTTGAGCTGAGCCAGATGTGGTAGTTCATCAACAGAGCCGCGACGTCAACACACAGAATCTGTCAGCACAATTCAGCATGAAATTGTCTAACAGTTTAGAATGGTTAGGCACGATAGTGAAAAAGCTGCTTTAATATTTTTATTTAAAAAATCGCGATACCTCGATTTTATAAAAAATTTAATCGTCTTAAAACATAAATTCGAATTAATCGAAAAAATCGCCCAGCCCTAGCCTGAAGGTATAAAGATAACATCTAATAACTTCTAATAATTATTTTGTGTTTTGTATTTATGTCTGATTTTGCTTTAAACTGTTTAGTGACTGAGTAGCTGGTAAAAACCAACTAAAACAAACTTCAGTTTATGTAAGATTTCTACTACAGAATGTTTTTTTTTTCCAATAGATGAAACATAGATAATTGTTACTTTCATTTATTTACTGCTTTATGTTTAAATAAAGAATGATGAAATATAAATTAGTAATTAAACTATTATCAAACCCAATATTCTTAAATGTGCAAAGATGTTCTCTCTCTTGCAACCAGAAAAGCATATACAGGTATAAAGGACACATTGATATTGGAAATATTGTGTCTGCTAATTTTAGTCAGTCTAAATTATTACAAATAATTATTAATTAGAATTAAAGTAATTAGCATTTAGTGTGAGTACAAAACAAAAGCCCCTGATGCTTTTTAAAAATGTTTAGTTTTCTAAATGGCCTGTGTCTTATTTTTCGTCTAAGCATGTTGTCAAACACACCCTTATGTGACAAGCACAAACAATAATTAAAACACACCCAACAAACAAAACGTAACAAACCTAAAAATCTCTACATCCCCCAATCAAGTGTAGCATATTTTATTAAGCCTTCCACTTGTGTATTGTAAATGTTGATTTTATAAGCTGTGGAAATAACAAAACATTTCTGATTACCTTAATCTTGTTACAGTAGACTAGTAATATAAAAATCACCATAGTCCATTGATGAATTCTCCTTCTTGTGATGCTGGATCACATGAGAAGATGAAGTTCTTGCTGGACCTGATTGGCTGTTAATACGTGTCTCATTATAACTGTCTGCCAATGAGAAACCACCTCTATGTTCTGACAGGCTTTAAAAAACCCTCAGTTGTAAGCTTACACAGTCAGTCATTTAGTTTGCTTGTGAAAGGCGAGTTGAAATCTTTCTCTTTTCCTCCTTCATAAGAAACGTTGCTTGCATGAATTGTACAGCATTGTTTGTGACATTTAACTCCATGTATAGAGCACAGGTTGTGCTGTGGCATGTTTAAAGTGTTAACTCATTAAGGTTTTGCTCCCTGTAACTGGTTAAAATTTTTCTTTACTTTGCTTTAAACTGAGTCTTGTTTTCCAGGCAGGATGATGTTTGCTTTCCTCATCACTCTGTGCATCAGTGCAGTGTTTGCTGCTCCAACTGTAGACATGCAGTTAGATGACCACTGGAACTCCTGGAAGAGCCAGCATGGAAAAAGCTATCATGAGGTTAGAAAACTATAGTTTCTAGCCATAAATCAGCTTAACATAAATGAAGCAATGCATTTATAATGAACTTGTGCTTTGCAATGGCTGACATATCTGCTTTCATCTCCAGGACGTAGAGGTTGGGAGGAGAATGGTTTGGGAAGAGAACTTGAGAAAAATTGAGCTACACAACTTTGAGTACTCCATGGGAAACCACACCTTTAAACTGGGAATGAATCAATTTGGTGACATGGTGAGCAGTTTAGTATTAGAGTTAAGTAATTAATTATGTTTCATCTATATTGCTTTATACAATCCAAATTGCCAAACAGATTTACAAAGAAAACAATCAAAATTCAAGGATTATTCATTAGTGTGAAACCAGATCAAAATTTTGTAATTTGTTTGTTTGTTAAATTATGTTTGAATGAACATACTTAGTCAAATGCTTATACATGATTGGAGATTTAAGCCCTGTGTGTTTAATGAATCTTTTTGAAAATGACTTCAATTCTCAAATGACTTCAATTCTCAAAGGTGTCAGTAGCACCTTTTAAAGTACTATTTCTAAGGCTGTTTTATTAAAACTTCACTACATTCTTGTTATTAGACAAATGAGGAGTTCAGACATGCAATGAATGGTTATAAGCATGACCCCAACCGGAGGTCAAAGGGCTCATTGTTCATGGAACCCAGCTTTTTTGCAGCCCCTCAGCAGATTGACTGGAGACAGAGGGGCTATGTCACTCCTGTCAAAGACCAGGTGAGTTTAAAGTAACTGAAAATTGCAAATGTTTTATGCTACATTATGACCTAGTTGCATCTATTACAACTTATCCAATTACAGTTAAACAGGTAAACCCAGATTGAGCTAAATAAAAATGCCTTTTAGTATTTCAGAATGTGTATCTGTAGCTTTTCTTTTTAGTGAGTCTTCTCTCTTGTGGTTTTAGAAACAATGTGGATCCTGCTGGTCTTTTAGTTCAACGGGTGCCTTGGAGGGTCAGCTTTTCCGTAAAACTGGAAAGATGATTTCTCTGAGTGAGCAAAACTTGGTGGACTGTTCCAGACCACAGGGCAATCAAGGCTGTAATGGAGGCCTCATGGACCAGGCCTTCCTGTATGTTAAAGAAAACAATGGGCTAGATTCAGAGCAGTCATACCCTTATCTTGCAAGGGTAAGAATCATTTATGTGCTCTTCTGTCTTGGCAATCTGGTGGGTGATAACCTTGAGGGTTTATTACAATTAGTCTTTACCAAAGAAATTTGGTCTTTGGCTGTTGTACATTTTAGTAACATAAAAAATTACATTTGAAATGTAACTTCTGGCTAACTATTCAATGCATACTGTAGGTCTATATCATTTTTGTGTGGTAGATATGCATATTTAATTTGTGTGTTCATTGCCTTGGTTAAATTCAACAATTTCTTATAGTCCATTATGCACATCAACCATTTAATAGGAAAAATTGCATTCATACTCTGGGTTCATGCTTGACTGTACATACAAATGAAGCATACTTTTAAAATGTAACATGAAGTGTTTGTGAATCTATACACAAGGGAATGCAAACATTTGGAAATTTGTTCCAAAAAAAAAAAAAAACCTAGGAAACCACTTTTTTCCACCACTTCATCCCTCTAGGAGGCTCTGTTAAATTATCTCACTAGCACAATTATTTTCAATTGAGCATCCATGTTAGAGCAACTTTTAATTTTATATATATATATTAGGGCTGTCAATATTAGCGCGTTAACGCACGTGATTAATTTGAACTATTTAACGCGTTAAAAAAAATTAACGCATTTATCACAGTTGCAGTTTTTTTTTTATTTCCTGTTGTGGTCGACGTGTGTTCAGGACCGGGCACGCCCATAGAGGCGACCTCCTCACTTTCATCCGCGACACCCACCCCCTCCCTCCCGGTGCTAACTTTTAACCGCAAACCGGTAAGTTTCTATTTCACTTTCGGGTTGATGGCGGCGTGATCACGGTTTGCCTAAAGCGCCAGTTCAGCTTGCTCCGGTCCTGCGTGTGTTTAATGTGCAAAGAAATATGGACAAAGGAGAATATGGATCCATGTAAATGTACTCAGTGAAAGCGCCAGATGATGACGGCCCATTCCTCTCTAAGTTGACTCCAAGCGCCCTCAACACTACACGCAACTTTTGTAAAGCGTCTGCTTCACGTTGATGTGTCAGAATCCTTGATTAAGAAATAAAGCCATACTTTAGAACGCTTAGTTTAAGCAAATTTAATTTGATCGTGCGTGTTGATGATCTGAAGGGAGTGGGCTGCTCTCTCTCTCTCTCTCTCTCTCTCTCTCTCTCTGTGTGTGTGTCTGTGTGTCTGTTTTTTGAATGAGTGTATGGTCTGTATGGTGATCCTCCAGCATCTGTACCTCTCCCAGAACCTGTGCATGTGTTTAATATTAGATAATATCAGTGTGTGCTTGTTTAACCTGCTAATGGAAGAGGAGCTGTGTGTGTTGTTCCCGATAATGTCAATAGACTGGTCTGTCTTAGCAACTGGTTAAATCGTCACCTTAGAATTATAAGGTTCTGTCTGACATTTTTGTCAAAATTGAGTTATTGACATATTCTTATTAAATGACAACTTATTTACATTATGGGATGTTTTTTATAAGTTGTTTACATTAAGACCTTTTATTTAAAAACAAAAGTTACACACATACTGTTTGCTATGGAATGCAAAAACTTTGAAGCTCAATATCTCAAAATCATTCAGAACGCAGACAGAAGCTTATAATTCCAAGGTGACGAAATGTTAAGGAGGACAAAGCTAAATTGTTTCTACTTTATAATTAATGTTCTCAACTCCTAATACAACTTTACAATAAATACAATTGTTTGTATTCAATACTTTATTATTATAATTTTTCAATTTCTATATTTGCAATGCCTGTATTTTGGATTTTTTTAATTTGTGATTAAGCATGATTAATCACACAAAAATGTGTGATTAATTAGTTAATTTTTTTAATCAATTGACAGCCCTAGTTAAAACCAAATTATTTGAATCAGGACTTTGTTCCTGGCATAGGTTCACCTCTCTTCAAAACATGGCACATAAAAGAAATTCATATTCTAGTTGATTTGTTCCAGGATGACTCTTTAATGTCCTTCCAACAATTACAAAAAAAAAATTGATTTCCCAAACCAACATCACTTTTATATAACTATGTTATGTCAAAACAAAAGCAAATACAGATACATTAGCTTTAAATAGTTTGGAAAGTTTTCTCGCCAACACAACAAATGCTGTTCATTTTATTTCTAGATTTTATTCTTTTTTATACTCTAATATCTCTGGACTTGTGAACACAGTGGCTCATAAGTGGGAGGACAACCTATGTAATGTTTATATAGATGATGACTGGCAAGAAGCTTTGAGGAGTATTAGATCCACTTTCATTTGTAATCGACTTAGAGAGACTCAATATAACATTTTACATAGGCTGCATATGACGCCAGTTTTATTGAATAAAATTAACCCTTCTATACCAGCTCTTTGTGTTAAGTGTCATACAGAGTTAGGGACATACTTTCATTGCTTCTGGAAGTGCAAACTTATTTCAAGTTTCGGAACTTTGTTGCGTACAAAATTAGTACAATTTTTAAGATCAAATTTAAAAAAAGGTCCTGGTTTTTCTTTTAGGACTCCCTTCTAAAACACAAGTAATGTCATTTACCCTGGACACAAACGGTAACAACTTGTTAGAAAAACTGCTACTTGTGGCAAGTAATGCATCCTTATTAGATGGATAAAAAATAATACCCTCTGTAATACAATGGTACAAAGGGATTTTTGCAGTTTTGCCCCATGGGAGGCTTGCAGTTGTGCTTAATGATAACATACAGTTTTCAAAATATATGGTCTCCTTTCATAGATCACCTGCCCTCACACATGAGAGAAATGGTTTTACGTGTCAATTAGGTTTCTTTTTAGTGGAAGGTTGTCGGAGACTCACAGGGAATGGTCTGTTGTTGTTTGTTTGTTTTTTTTGTTGCTACAGTTTTTTTTTGTCCCTTTTGTTTTGTTCCAGTGTTCTTTTTTTTTTCAAATGACATGTCTATATTATAGGAATGCGCTGTAATGTGGAAATATATATATTTAGTTTTATGTGTCTTTCCAGAGACTTTGTGACTAATTGGTCACCAATATTAATACTTATAGATGGTATGATGTTTCCCTTTTTTTCTTACCTCCATCTATCTATTGACTTATTTACTTATATTATTATTTTTAAGGATTACTATAATTTCTCTAACACATTGCATGTTTTTTTTTGTAAAACATGCCTTTGATTATGTTTGTAAAAGCACATTGTACATTATTTTGATAACCTTAAATAAACATGTTCT
>CAIGQZ010032280.1:7279036-7291692 GCA_903798205.1 Danio tinwini
ATGCTTTCATGACTTCTAGGCTGGATTACTGTAATGCTCTGTTTGCTGGTTGCCCAGCATCCTCTATTAACAAACTTCAGCTAGTACAAAATGCAGCTGCCAGAGTTCTTACCAGGTCTAGAATATATGTTCATAACACCTCAATTTTATCCTCCTTACACTGGCTGCCTGTTAAGTTTCGTATTGAATTTAAAATTTTGCTTCTTACCTATAAAGCCTTAAATAATCTAGCTCTAGTTTATCTAACCAACCTCTTGTCTTGCTACAATCCAACCCGCTTTTTAAGATCTCAAAACTCAGGGCTTCTTGTAGTACCTAGAATAGCTAAATCGAGTAAAGGAGGTCGAGCCTTCTCATTTATGGCCCCTAAACTCTGGAATAGCCTTCCTGATAATGTCCGAGGCTCAGACACACTCTCACTCTTCAAAACTAGATTAAAGACCTATCTTTTTAGCAAAGCATACACTTAGTGCATTACATAGCGGTATGACGCATGATGTGCCCTACACACGATTTTGCTTCTTGTCTATATACACTATGAACAGCAGCTATGCTAATTATTCTCCTTATTCTGTATTTTCACCTGGGGGTACTCATCTCGAGACCCTCAGACTATGCAGTGCCACTGATGCGATCCAAGACCAGCGACGAGACGATCCCAAGGTTTCCAGACCAGGCCGTATCCTGAGCTGCTGCTGTGGTGGTCATGATGGAGAGCATGAGACCGATTCCTGTGATGCTCCAAGGACAGACGTGTCTTCGCTGAGGTCCCATAGGAGAAATGGTCGTGCCCAACTGAGCCTGGTTTCTCTCGAGTTTTTTTAAATTCTTCACTTTCGCCAATTGGTGAAGTTTTTTCCTTGCCGCTGTTGCCACTGGCTTGCATGGTTCGGGATCTGTAGAGCTGCGCATCGATGGAATTGCTCCTCAGTGTTTGGACTCTCAGTAGTGATTATTAAACCACACTGAACTGAGCTAAACTAAACTGAACTTAAACACTGAAAACTGAACTGACACTGTTTCAATTTACTATAAACTTCCATGTGAAGCTGCTTTGACACAATCTACATTGTATAAGCGCTATACAAATAAAGATTAATTGAATTGAATTCCGAGTGCAGCTCATCGTCACTGTGAGATAAACACACACATGAAAATTATACTTCCCTCGCGGCTCTGTACAACGATCGCTCTGTACAACAAACCAAACGTTATTTACAACTTCATTACCTGTTATTACAGCCTATGCACGTTATGTTCACTAAAGTAGGCATCATTGGCGGCCACGCGCGTGTCCTCACAGAAGTCAAGCCCCACTCTCGGCCAGCCATCGGCTGACTTCTTTATGCAGCTCGAAGGACAAAGCTGTCCCAGGAGATGCTTGCTAATACCCAGAGCTGGACCACAAGCCAGATGGCCATTCAAACCAGGCGTAGACCTGGACAGTCTCGTCCAGCCTAGCACCTACTTGTGCTGCAAAAAAGATAATTTGTCCGGATGAGCATTTAACCAAGGCTGAATCTGGACACTGATGTCCCATGTGACACTTTTAACATACGAGACAGGGATCATTTGTCCCGATTGAAGCCATTTTTAACACACAGATACAGGAATAATGACTAGCCTATCCCAATAAAGACACTGCACGCCGATAAATGTCCAAACACCATATGATCTTTATTGTTTTAGAAAATTGTATATTATTTATTCAGGAAGATTCAGAGTCTTCTGTTGGTTCGAGTGGGCGTGCCCCTTGGCTTTTCTCCTTCTCAGACATGGCAGCGTTCACCTGCTGGTTTTTGCTCCTGCAAAGGAGAGGCAGAAAGGCCAGTTAGCGAGCATCACATGCCCTGCTGTTCACATCAATGCTTTGGCTAGCCAAAGAGGAACTGACTTACCAGGGGTGACCTGGGACTGTTTGCCCTCTTGCGCCCCTTCCTTGGGTGGCTTTCTCTGCCCGCCACCTCCTCCTCCTCCACCAAGGCCCTCTCGAAGAGTCTGCGGTGCTCACATGCTTGCAGAGGGATGAGGTGAAGTGCGTAGAATTGATCTGAGGTTGAAGTGTCATGAAACATGAAGTGTGGCAACTTCTAGCGATCCTCTGAAGAATGTGCATTCTTTGCCTGCATCAGAGACAGACAGACAGACAGAACCTTTTCAGGGTCAAAGTCGCTGGCAGTCATATGGCCACAGGGATATTGCATACATATTCACGTGGGTTGTAATGGCTGTCCGGATGTCAGTCAAGATGGGTTTGTCGGGAAGCTCCATGCTGGTCCACGCAGATTGAAAATATTTGTTCAGGGTCTGATAGGGACTGGCTCTGGAGGTAAAGAAGAAATAGGAGGCCCGCCTTTCACCTGGGAGACCAGCCCACATCTCCAAGAACCTCTGGAACCAGCTGTATTCTTCCTTGTTGAGAGATAACTAAGCAGCGCCGAAGGATCTGTTTGTCTTATGCGAAGTGATCTGACCATGGAACAAGCAGAGGCAGAGTGAGTGAGTACTACTGGTGGCCCCCACCGGCAGGGCCAAGGAGTCACACTCACGTTGATGATATAGGCTGTCCCATCCGGGCTTCTGGAGGCCTCTTCAACCTCCTGAATGGTCAGATTTTGGAACACGCCACAGCGGTGTCCTGAGATAGAGGTCAGGTAACTCGTGAGGAATCCATAGAAGCGCCACTGCTGCCGGGTGTCCGGTTTGTACTCGAGGCTATCCGGTAAAATTAGAAATTAGACTTTTCCAATAAACCTCATACACCATGCTGTTGGTGCCTCAAAGTGGAAATTTATATATAAAAAAATTATACAGCTCTTAGTTTAACCAGTCGTCAGTGTACCCGCTACTAGGGCTGTGCATTAACACGATATTTGATGGTGGATGATAAAAATTTCTGCATGATCCACTTTTTCAGAAAAATCGTTATATCGTCGTAGGGCTTAAAAATGGGGAAAAAAATCCATTCAGTTCACTCAGAGCAGAATTTATAAATTTTTTGTTTCTGTTCTTGTGTTCCTTATTAAACAAAACATTCCAAAAACGGTTTTCTAGAAAAAAATACAGGTTAATGACTTTATTTTATCACAAAGTATTGCAGGGCTCTAGAGTGCCCTAGTTTCTTTATGGTGCAACTAAAAAATTCTATTCGAGTGGTAAAATTAAATGAATTTTCAATAAGTATTGTTAATGAAATATTTATAACATGAACTTGCTCTTGGTTATATCTGTACCGGCTTTGTGAGCTCACAAGCGGCAGTTGACTGACAAGCTGTTTAAAAGCGTTACACACAGCCAGCCCCCTCTACTTAATCCAGCGGCAAGTGCTGAAATACGCAACCAGTTTTACTTGTTGCAGATTTGCGTGTTGCTCCTTTTTTAAAATGGGTTTTATTTTTTAAATCTCTCAAATTATGCTAACATAATCTCCCTCTGAGATATTAGTTCAATAGCGCTATGTGCTGGCTATTGACCAACACCCCCTATACAGTTTACACACTGCAGGTCCACAGTTCTGATGTGTTATGAATTACATGTTTTAAATGACAGCGAGACATGCTATATTTAGTTTATTTTAAAATACACATTATAACCCAGTACACAGTAAAATAATATTTATAAATGGGCTATTGGCAGCGTTTAGCCATTAAGCTTAAATAGTCTAAGCATGTTTTTTTATTAATATTAAAACAAATTACAAACTAGCCCCCTTTTGATTTAATTGCGTTTATTTTGTTTACGTATATTTTTATCAAACGAAAAAGGCTAATTAGTTGTATATTGGTTTTAATTTTATTCAAAATTTAATAGCCGTTTAGGCAACACTACTTCTATAACATTGACTCTGGTTGCGTTTTTACAGATATCCTACTGATAGACTTTTTTAGCTGAAAGACATTACCTGTTAAATTCAGTGCTGTATTTTTGACATTGTTTATGTGGCGTCTACGTATCGATGTCTGGATGACAGCGAGAGTGAGATAAGATGAGACCTCAGATTTAATCTGCGGCTGCATTTCACAGTTTTTTACACAGTTTCTGCCAAAATATTGCCAGACAGATGAAGTAACTTTCGGTTTTAGAAGAGAGTTGCTAATGAAAGACACAGTTGGTCGAAACACACACACACACTCTTATAGGCCTATTCATTATTTATTTATTTAACATTAAACGCACAGTAATTAAGAGTAAAAAAGAAATAACTTCGGAACAAATGCTCAATGCGGTTTCCGATGTCAGTGCGGCATTGCTAAATCACTTTTGTTTTAATCAGAGAATAAGAGTATATAGCCTATTTTAGTTAGCGTAATATATAGTTATTTAGTTTAATTAGTGCAATTAATAAATTATTTAGTGCTTTTTGGATTTAGGCCTAGGTCAAGTATAAAACTCAATTTTACTTGTAAATACAAAAGATTGTGCGGTTTAGGTTTTTTATGGCATTTTATTGCATGTTGAATGTTACAATTACAAAGATTTTTATTAAACAAGTGCATACCACAAGATAAGAAAAAAAGGTGCACCAAGGCAAAAAGTTCTATAGCCCTGTATTGGATAGATTAATTCATAGATTGGTTGTGCCTTTTAATAACATCGCTATTACTTCTACAATTGATTAAACTAGGGATGCTAAAGATTACTCAATGATCGATTTCTTGTCGGTAACCCTTTAAAACCGATAGACCTTATTGATGACCGACTAAGCATGGACATTTAATAAGTTATGCTTTGCGCTGTGAGACACGTCTCCGATTTCACACATTGCATAATTAAGTGTGTGCAGTTTTCGTTACCTTAAGGAGTCATGCACTCTCTTGACTTTGCATATTGGGGACACAAAAAAACCCTGTTATGCACAGATCTCGTTTATGTCCACTGGTGCTGCCATTAATCCGCTGGTCAAGTAATCAAAAAGTAGGCTAGCCTACATGTTTAATTATGGGTAACAGGTTAATAAGACCAAACATTGGTTGTGCAAACTTTACATACTTCTTCTAAAGTATTACAGTGTTCCAAGCTATTTTATCTTTTTATAGACTAGCATAAATACGCATCACGGTGTCACGCTGGTAGACAAGGAAGACAGAGATGGTTATATTTTCACAACGTTTTTTTTAAGGTAAGTTCAAATAACACATAGGAAGTATGGCAGGCAGCTGAGTGTGTACTAGCGGTCTCCGCTCACTGTACTGAAGGTGTCAACAATGGGTGTTAGTCCGCTCGCTAGTGGTAGCTCGTTGTAAACACCGTAAGTGAGCATAAAGCAACACACAGTTCATCAAGGGGATATTGGAGGAGACACAACACAAGTATAAGCCATCCTATTCACAGTGAGAAGGATATATAGCGGGGTATAGCAAAATATCTACTGTTGGTGAGGATAAGGCACACAGTTCATGTGAGTGAATACAGATCTTTAGTCAATGCCAGATAAGTAATGTCGCTTCCCTTTATCAGTGCGAAGACTCAGAAGGAACATCCATGGAAAAAGAGAAGATGAAGGAGCTTGGAAGAAGACTCTTCTTCCATTAGACCTCAATACCGGCCGAGGAATGAATAGACAGGGTGAGTTTATATATTGTCCTTAATGAGGGGAAGTCAGGTGAAGACCATTAGAACTCCAGTTAGGGTTCACGGGATGGGATGGATATGGTTTGAGGTGGTGATTGGGTGAGCAGAAACGTGTGGATCGTAGGGGTTCTGGTTCTGTGGAGGGAGGACAAACAGGTTTAAGCTGAAGTCACACTAGAGTTTAAGCTTGCGAAATTCTGTCGTACGACGTTGCTAAAAAGGGCGGGATTAAACAAGAAGATTAGACATTAATGAAAGTGAGCGATTGCTCCATGTTTCAAATTTCTATTCAGAGAGGTCATGTTTTGATCCTGGATTGGTCTCACGCAGTCAAGTAATGCAATTTCGCAGGTCAGAGTTCACCAAGCTTGAACTTTGCACCGCAGCGAAATGCGAAACTCGACGCATGCCCCTGCGTTTCCGGTCTGACGCACTCGCGTGCGTATGAATGGAAGTCTATGGGGAGAAAAGCCCAGAGTGACTGGAGCTTTAGTGAATGGTTTGAGGAGTGATACATGAAAAGATGGTGATATTCTATAATGTGGTGGCAGGTTGAGACAATAAGTGACAGGGTTTATCTGGGAGTGAACAGTGAATGGTCCTAAGTAACGGGGTTTCATTTTCTGCAGGGCAGGCGGAGGCGAATGTCTCGGCTGGAGAGCCATACCTTATCCCCTAGTTGGTAAGTGGGATTAGGCAGGCGGTGACAGTTAGCTTGGACAGTTTACCTCTGCACTGCCCGCTGAAGATGGAAATGAGCTGACTCCCATACCCTCTCGCTCTTGTTAAACCAGTGATCCACCGCGGGCACTTCCAATGTTTCCCCTGTCCAGAGAAACAAGGATGGCTAATAGCCAAGGACACATTGGAAAGAGGTTAGACCGGTAGAGGTTTGCAGAGGATTTTGTGCATACTCAGCCCACGGTAGATACTGGCTTTAGGTGTTCTGGTGGCTATTGCGGTATGACCGCAGGTACAGGAAATTCTCTTGGATTTTACACTCTGTCTGTTCGTTCGTCTGCGGGTGGTAACCGGAGGATAGGCTGATGGTGGTACCCAGAAGTTGGAAGAACGCTCGCCAGACCTTGGAAATAAATTAGGGCCCTCTATCCGAGACAATGTCTTCTGGAAGTCCATAATTTCTGAAGACGTGGTGAAAAAGGGCCTCTGCTGTCTCTAGACCTGTGGGAAGACCTTTCAGAGGGATTAGCCTGCAAGACTTGGAAAATCGATCTACAACTACGAGGATAGTGGTATACCCTTGTGAGGAGGGTAGATCGGTGGCGAAGTCCACTCCCAGGTGAGTGGGAGGAAGATCTGGGGGAGCTGGTGTCAGGGCAGTGTGGCAGAATATGCCATTCAATTTCGAACATTGGCTGCAGTTAGTGGCTGGAATGATGAAGCTCTCATGGTCTGCTTTCAGAACTGGTTATCCGAGATTATTCAGGATGATTTGGCTACCAGGGAACCCGCCCTAGATCTCGAGTCTCTAATAGACCAAGCAATACGACTAGATAATCGACTGAGGGAGAGGCGCCTGAATCGCTCCCCTTACACTGAGGGGCCAGCTCCAACCTCCTTGTTCCCAGCATTGGTACATCAAGACAGTCCCGAGCCAATGCAGTTGGGCAGGACTCGCCTTTCCCCTGAGGAAAGAGACCGCCGCATGAGGGAGCGGCGCTGCCTCTATTGTGGTCTATCAAATCATTTTCGCTCCACCTGTCCCCAACTTTCGGGAAACGCTCAGTCCCGTACAGGCAAGGAAGGACTGTAACGGGAGTTACAGTAAATGTGGGTTATTCCTCCCCATCACCCTCACTTGGGCAGACCAAAGATCCCAACTTCATGCCTTCATTGACTCTGGTGCTGCCGGAAACTTCATGGACTTTATCACAGGACTTCCTCCATCCCAGGGAAACACCACAATATTAGTCATCGTGGACAGATTTTCCAAAGCCGCTAGATTCATTCCCCTGCCCAAACTCCCCACTGCTAAAGAGACTGCTGAATTAGTCATCAACCATGTTTTTCGAGTCTTTGGTATTTCCCAGGATGTTGTTTCAGATCGAGGACCTCAATTCTCCTCCAGATTTTGGCAAGCTTTTTGTCAATCCATAGAGGCCACCGCAAGTCTTTCCTCAGGCTTCCACCCAGAGTCGAATGGTCAAACAGAGAGGCTTAATCAGGACCTTGAGACCACCCTGAGATGCATGGCTGCTAACAACCCTACTGCTTGGTCTCGTTTCATCATATGGGCCGAATATGCACATAACACCCTCTGTTCTTCGGCTACTGGTATGTCCCCTTTCGAGTGCCAATTTGGGTTTTCCCCGCCACTATTTCCTGAACAGTAAGTCGAAGTTGCAGTTCCCTCAGCTCTCCAGTTCATGAGACGCTGCCGTCAAACCTGGAGAAAGGCTCGTCTCAAGCTCCTAAAGGTTTCCCAACAATACCAACATCAGGCTAACCGCAGACGCAGGCCAGCTCCAACTCTTCGTCCTGGCCAAAGAGTTTGGCTGTCTACCAGGAATATTCCCCTTCGAGTGGACTCAAGAAAACTTTCCCAAAAGTTCATCGGCCCCTTTAAGGTTGCAAAGAAAGTAAACCCTGTCACTTACAAACTATACTTACCCAAATCATTAAAAATAAACCCTACCTTCCATGTGTCATTACTTAAACCAGTTCTTTCCTCTCCTTTCTCTGTGGCAGGCAAACCTCCCCCTCCTCGGTCCTTTGGTGGACAACCAGTCTACACAGTCCGCCAGATTCTGGATGTACGCCAAGTTCGTAGAACCTGGCAGTATCTTGTAGACTGGGAAGGATACGGCCCTGAGGAGCGTTCCTGGGTTCCTGCCAAGGACATTTTGGACCCAAAGTTGATTCGAGACTTTTACGCTCTCAAGTCTTTAGGGAAGAACGTCAGGAGCTGTTCCTAGAGGGGGGGGGGATCTGTCAGGGTTTTGCCTTTTTTCTTGTTATTTTAGTTCTTTTGTAATGTCTTTTATTTTCCACTAGATGTCGTAATTTTTCATTTTCTCCTTTTTTTTTTGTCTTAATCATTGTCATTGATTTCACATGTGCCTTGTTTAGTTTTTTGTATTTAAGCACTCTCAGTTTCTTGGTGCTTTGCTCAGTTATTGTAGATCCAAGCCTGTCAACCACTGTGAGTTATTCTTTTGTAAAAATACGTCTTTGACTTATATCTTTGAAATTTTTTGAGTTCTACTGTTCTGGTGTGTTTTGCTTTTTTGAGTTTTTGTATTTTTGGATATTGGCTGACTCTGTTTTTTGCCTTACTTTACTTTTATTTATTATCGAATATTTTTGTCTATAATAAATCTCCAACAAGAAGCAAGTTGCCTTCCTTTGTTTGGGTTCATCAACCCCCTGTACCTCAGTGCTTGTGTGACTCACCTCTCACGCCAGAGACCCGGGTTCTAGCCCCGTTCCTGACAGCTGGTTCATCCATCGTGGCTAAACGAATGTCCTCATCCATTTGCCATAAGATGGGAGCCACAAAGGTCGAGGGAGGAAGAATGCATTCCGGGGAATCATGAGGATCGGGTGAGTACTTTCGAGAGAGGGCATCTGCTTTAACATTCTTATGGCCAGGTTGGTAAGTGATCTTGAAATCGAACCGAGTAAAGAATAGGGACCAATGAGCTTGGTGGGCATTTAGGCGTTTGGCTTCTCGTAGGTATTGGAGGTTCTTATGATCCGTAATGACAGTGAAGGGATGTTGGGCACTGTCCATAGAAGTTTGCAAAGCCTAGAAAGCGTTGGAGTTCCTTTATGGTTTTTGGGTGTTCCCATTGAGACACGGCATCTACTTTACACTGCTCTATACAGACTCATTTATAGGTGATGATATATCCGAGGAAGGATATGGTGGTTTTGTAGAATTCGCATTTCTCCGGTTTGAGGAAGAGGTGGTTGTCTCTGAGGCGTTGGAGGACTTGTTTTACATGGCCTTGATGCTCTTCTAGATTGCAGGGATAGATAAGTATATTGTCTATGTAGACTATGGTAAAACGATGGAGAAGATTTCTGAAGATTTCGTTCATGAAGTTTTGGAAGATGGAAGGACTATTTTCCAGTCCGTAGGGCATAACAAGGTACTCGTAGTGGCCGGAGGGTGTTACAAAAGCCGATTTCCACTCATCCCCCTTGCGGATGCGAATGAGATTATAGGCGATACGGAGATCGACTTTGCTGACGGATGCATTGTTGGCGTTCAGAGGATTCCAGGTGGTAGGAGTCAGAATCATGGGCTCCTCAGCGTCCTGTGCCAATGGTGGAGACCTAGGTGGTGACGTTGGGTTATCAGAAAGGGAAGAACAGGCAGATAAGTGTTGGGACACACTGATGGCCTTTTTAATTAAGGTTTCCAGGTTGGCATTATCATCGTAAATGACCATTTGTTTTCGTATCTGAGATTTCAACCCTCTTCTGTACGCCGCCAGAAGGGCCAAAGAATTCCATCCACTACTAGCGGCAAGTGTCCGGAACTGCAGAGTGTATTTGTGGATGGAGAGTTTTCCTTAGTGAAGATTCATTAATTCATCATGCACTGATAAATGGGTGAGTGGAACAGAAAATACCTCTTTAAAGTGAGTAATGAACGTTTGGGTGGTGGTCAACACTGGACTCCACAATGCACCTGCCCACTGCAAAGCTCGACCTGAAAGGAGGGAGATGATAAAGGCAAGTTTCGAGAGTTTGTTAGGAATTTGTACAGCATTGGCTTCTAAATACAAGGAACATTGTAGCAGAAATCCGTTGCAGGTACTTGGTTTGCCGGAATAATAAAGGTTTTATAATTCATAGGTCGAGCGAGTGGAGTACTCGTTGCCACCGCTGGGTTGGAGGTAGCGCCCAAGGGCGCGGAAGGCAAGGTTTCAATCAAGGCCTTTATTTGTCACATATACCTCCATGTATTCACATACACTGACATATAGTGAAATTGGACCCCCCCCCCAGGTCAATGGGAGGTAGCATTTAGAAAAAGCAAGTAAGATACAACTTAGGAAAGAGAGGCGAAAAAAACTCCCTCTCACCTTGCTCTTGAGTTAGAGCAGTGTGAGATTAGGGAGAAAAAATAGCCCCAGCAGTCAAGCACATAAACACATAGCCATTGACATACTTCGCAGCAGGGGATGGGAAAGGGGGTGTGGATATAGTCCAGCAAGGGTGGGCAGCCATCGATTCCTGCATCCATGGAGGCGCTGGTCACAGACCTGCCTATCCCCTCCATTGGATGAAAGCACATGAAGGCGTGGGATGAAGGGTTAGGTAGTGAAAGTCTATCTGTAGCTATGTATGTGTGTGTGTGTGTGTAAGCCTGTAGAGTCCAACAGGTGTCCTTGACAGGGAGCAGGAATTTCAGAGCGTCTCCTTTTCTTGCTATCTGGGAAAAGTTGTTTTTCTCCAGCCGAGGCCGTCTGGCTGGAAAAACACTGGGAAGACGGGAAGACAAAAGAGAAGAAAGTATTTCAAATTTAGGTCAATATCTGCCAATTTCACAGATATTTAATGTCCGTCACTGGTCTCCAGTCCTGGCCAAATCTTGTTGCAAAGCCGCTAATTTCACCCAGATGTTTTCTAATGTGCGATCTAATACAGCAGTTTGATTATTAGCATTTCTGCCCACTATAGTTTTAATCAAGCTGGCCAGCTTGGTGGGGTTTTGAGCAGCACTGACCGCTTTCATCAATCGTTGATACCCCAGGGCCCCGCATAAGCCCATCAGCAGAAACCCTGTTATCAAAGTTCCGAATAGGTAGATATCTTCAATATTTGCCAGGGACAGAGCAGCCAGACACACAACGTGCCACTTCTCCCACCCGTCCATCACGTATCCAGCTGCAAACATACCAATCCAGCCAGCGCAAGATACCTCTCGGAAACCCCGCCGGCCTCCTGCCGCCTCTCCAGCACTGCCCTGGTGCTGTCTTCTTCCAAGCTCCTTCATCTTCTCCTCTTCTTCCATGGATGTTCCTTTTGAGTCTTCGAGTTCTTCACACTGATAAAGGGAATTGACATTACTTATCTGGCATTGACTAAAGATGCATGGTATGGACCATGCCAGCGAAAGCATCCGAAGCACTTCCGGGTAGCTCAACGCTAGCTTCCATGTTTTTGTCGAGGCCGGTATTCTGTCACGCTTGTAGACAAGGAAGACAGAAATGGTTATCTTTTCACAACGTTTATTCAAGATAAGTTCAAATAACACACAGGAAGTATGGCAGGCAGCTGAGTGTGTACTAGCGGTCTCCGCTCACTGTACTGAAGGTGTCAACAATGAGTTTTAGTCCGCTTGCTAGTGGTAGCTCGTTGTAAACACCGTAAGTGAGAATAAAGCAACACACAGTTCATCAAAGGGATAGTGGATCTTGGAGGAGACACAACACAAGTATAAGTCGTCCTATTCACAGTGAGAAGGATAGCGGGTATAGCAAACCATCTACTGTTGGTGAGGATAAGGCACACAGTTCATGTAAGTAAATACAGATCTTTAGTCAATGCCAGATACGTAATGTCAATTCCCTTTAACAGTGCAAAGAACTTGAAGACTTAAAAGGAACATCTATGGAAGAAGAGGAGAAGATGAAGGAGCTTGGAAGAAGACAGCACCAGTGCAGTGCTGGAGAGGCGGCAGGAGGCCGGCGGGGTTTCCGAGAGGTAATCAAGGAACTGTGCCACGTTCTTTAAGTAGTGCTGTCTGGTGGGCTCTGCCATGCGCGTTTGGCCCAGCAGAGCAGCCCAAGCTCGGATTTGCGCTGGCTGGTTGAGAAACAGGTAGTTCTCTGGATCGGCATTCCCTTTCGCCATATACAGAAGGAACGCCTTGATCCTCATCAGTTTGGAGGCGACATTGTTTCGAAGACGAGCAGTGGGGTCACTGCCCATTTGAAAACCCTTGATCTTCTCCAAGAGTTGGTCTGCAGAACAGGGATGACAGACAAAAGTCAGCCGTAATGATATACCCCCACCACCACCAGCCTAACAGAACCCTGCTAAAACCATACTCAACTGAGAGCTGGAACATGGTCTGGGTAAGGATACTTTTGCGGGTCGTAGATTTC
>CAIGQZ010032280.1:7310173-7328431 GCA_903798205.1 Danio tinwini
ACCTCCACTTCCTGGAGTAGAAAGTAGATATGTCAGCCAATTCAACATAAACACATGCATTACATCATTCATTCATGTTAAGCTGATATATGGCTAGAAACTATAGTCTTCCCAAGTTCCCACCTCATCATAGCTTTTTCCATGCTGACTCTTCCAGGAGTTCCAGTGGTCATCTAACTGCATGTCTATAGTTGGAGCAGCAAACACTGCACTTATGCACAGCGTGACGAGTAAAGCAAACATCATCATGCCTGGAAGACTGTGACAGAGAAAAATAATAATAGTAAATAATTATAGTAAAAAAACAATTTAAATTTAAAGCAATGTAAAGAAAACATTTAAACACATTAACAAAACACTTTAAACAAAGCACAGCACAAGGAGTGCACTATACTATAAGTGAAGCTACTGTAAATGTCACGTTAATATAATGCAAGCAATGTCTCCAATGAAGGTGGGGGAAAAAAGAAAGATTTACACTTACCTTTCACAAGCTAACCAAATTATTGACTGTGATAGCTTACAACTGAGTGTTTTAAAGCCTGTCCGAACATAGAGGTGGTCTCTCATTGGCTGAGGATGATGATGAGACAAGTATTTACAGCCAATCAGGTCCAGCAAGATCTTATTCTTGTCATGTGATCCAGCATCACAAGATGGAGTAGTCATCAATGGACTATGGTGATTCTTTATATTACTATTATGCTGTAACAAGATTACGGTAATCAGAAATATTTTGTTTTTTCTACAGTTTATAAAATCAACGTTTACAACACACAAGTCGAAAGCTTAATAAAACATGCTACTGTACACTTGATTGGGTGATGTAGAGATTTTTTTTAGGTTTGTTACATTCTGTTTGTTAGGTTTGTTTTAATCATTGTTTGTGCTTGTCACATAAGGGTGTGTTTGACAAACCCCACATGCTTAGACAGAAAATAATCCAAGAGAAAACAGAGGCCATTTAGAAAACTAAGCATTTTTAAATAGCATCAGTGGTTTATGTTTTGAACTCACACTAAATGCTAATTATTTTCATTCTATTTACTAATTATTATTAATAATTTTGACTTACTAAAATTAGCAGACACAATATGTCACATACACAATGAATGTGTGTGTTTGCCCTACAGTGATAACTGTTTAATCATCATTTTATCTTTTATTGATCTTACATTATTTAAACATAAAGCAGTAAATAAATCAAAGTAACAAGCTGGTTACTCACTTACTAAACAATTTAAAGTAACATCAGACATAAATACAAAACACAAAATAATTATTAAATGGTATTATATGTTATCATTATATGTTTAGGCTAATAAAATGAGAGTTAAAGGCTAGCTGATAGTTAGTGTTTAGTTACAGAACTTTCCTAAATGAACATAAAATTTTACAGATTGTTCTTATTTCAAATCATATTTCTAACACAATCTCATTTTCTTAATTATAAACAGGCATTTTAGATTATTTTTCCTGAGCAGTTTAACATCCCCATGAACCTTTTAGCATTGTTTTATCTTTTCTGGCGTTAAAGTTTATTTTTAAGTATTATCACATCTCAAATAAGGAAAACAAGTCAGTTGCCTGTAAGCATTTACTACATATTTAAATGTTTGAAAATGTTTTTCCACCACTGTTAGAATGTATATGCCTTTTTTTGCAGTTGAAACACATTTAAAAGTGCAGTATGTAAGTTTGACACCTAGTGGTTGAACTAGGTATTGCACTCCTGGTTCAAAACACATACGCAAGAGCAGGTTGCCAGATTGACGACACTGACAGAAGCGTGCCTGACTATCGAGCCTAAAGGCTGACTTAAGGCTATTTAAATCATGTTCAAAATAAAACAATGACAGAAGTGATAGAGGGAATACTTTCTATATTAAAATGAGTTTTTGTTCTAACTAACACCTAAAATTTATATTTTAGAAAAAGGTTCTATTTCTGACAGCTTAACAACAGAAAACTGACAATAATCATTTCAGGTACACCTCATTTGCCTTATTCAGTGTTAATTGCTAATAATGTGAGTTTTAATATACATAATACATTCAACAAAAGAGGTTCATTATTGAAGGGGATCAACCTACGTTATAAGATCGATCAGGGATTTATTAGCTCATATCAATGAATCGGATCTTGAAGATTTGAATCATTGATTAGACTCTATTGAGTCAGATTGAATCAGAATAAAAGATTCAGACTTTATCTACCATTTATAAATAAATAGTAGACATCGTAATTTACCAATCTTGTTGCCTTAGGAAATATGGCGCTCCTGATTGGTTGGCTTCTGTGATGTCTTTGGGATTCTCTCGCTCGTGAGTGGAGGTTGTCTTCTGAGTTAATGGGGTAAAGCACTGCTAAGAGTCGGTTTGCGGAGGTTCTTGTGGTTCCGGCGGTGCCGAAACCTAAGAGGTTGCATGGAAAGTTCGAGGTGACCCAATCGCATGGCGGCGCGATGTCCGGGCAGGCAAGAGGGGGCAGAGAGCAAAAGTGGGTGAGCCAGCTACTGCTAAAAGCAATGTGTTATGGCTGCAGGGAGTTTTTAAGTGACCTGCTCTGATCCATTCCCATGGCACTGTCTTCCAATGAGCAGTTGCCACGAAGGGCGGGGCCACGCCCCGTACCAGCGTAGTAAGGGTTAACAGACTGCATTAACATGCATTAAGCATTAACAGACTGCATGTTGATTTCACATGGTAAAATCTCTTGTAAGATTGTAACCATCTTACATCAAATGTTACAAGACGAATAATGTTTGTACTACTAGTATTTTATCTACACCAACATATTGCAAATGTAAATAGGTTCTGTTTAGTACCAAACATCAGACATTTTAGACACCTATAAATCATTTTAATTTGCTATAAGGATTAAGACAACACACTCATCAACCTGGTTGGTTGGAATAAACACAGCACATGAAGAAACCTATGGCATATTATTCAAATATGTATCTGCCTTAGTTCTTAGATTTTAAGAGATTGTCTTTCATTCGTATGCATTAATTGCCAGAGATGTCTTGGTCTTTACGAAATTGTTCATCTGGCTGCAAACAGGATGTCCCAAGGCGAGCACATGACCGAGGCGAGCACATGACCGGTCATTCAAAAGACTCGTGAGGAGAAATCCCGCCGAAACTTTGTAAAACTTCATTGTTTAGATGATTAATCATTTACGAATTTGTCTGAAGGGTCTCCGAACATCTGCGGCCAAGGTATTGGGGAAGAGAGTCAACTGAATTGGCCCTCCTGTTATCCTGATGGTGTAAGCCCTCGAGCCAGTTCAATGAATTAGACAATTTGGCGCCTGATTTCCAAGCCTGATTTAAACAGTTTTTTTTTTATTCTGTAACATCCTTTGCATTGAGTTCCAACAATATGTATTAATTAGATTGTAATCTTGATCATTTCATTGGAGTGCAGTAAGTGCACATATATTCTCTGCTACTAAATGGCTGTATTTTAATTTCTGTCTTGCTGCCTCTGGTGCAAACAGCTCTTTTGCTTATCACTGCAAATCTCGTCACGTAGTGTGTTGTTAGGACACAGGGTTACAATGTAACTTGCTCACCTAATGTTTTTGTTTATAACATTTGTTATTTGCTAATTAATAACCACCTCATGTGGAACTCTGAATCTGTGCCTTATTTCGGAGGCTGCTACTGTCCACCGTAGGTCGCATTTTCAGTCGCAGAGAGAGGTGTCTGGATGCAGACTTAATGCAATTGCAAACTGAGCTGTATGCTTTGAGAGACAGCCCGAACACTGCCAGCATGGGACGCAATGCTTTGCAGCTTGCAGGATTGGTGCACTTTGCCACAGGCTCTGTAAGTGCCAGAGTACGGGCTCCTTACTCTCACACTTCCGGCCGGGATCCTGGGAGGAAGGTAAGATTAAATCTCTTCCTTAGGATGTGTCACCTCCTGAGGTAAGTTCTCGCATCCCGTGCTGCCTCATTGCTGGTGCGTCAGCGATTCGGAGAAGAAGCCGCTCATTAGGTGTATATTTTTAAGACTCCCCCAAAATATAAATAAGCCTTTAAATGCCAGGGGGCACATTGGAGGGCTGCTTCCCTGGCAAACCTCTCATCCAATGAACCTCTGGCAAGGTTCAACCACTGTGGCACTTTCCAGACGTTCCTTTAAAGTTTCATTGACACATTGGAGTTCCCCTCCCACTGGAGAACGTAATGGTTACTATGTAACCCTATGTTCCATCGCTACAGTGGTTGCTTCTTAGCTGACAGCTGAAAGTTCGGCTTCTTCAGCTTAAATATATTTTGTAACACGCGGCTGGCAGCTTTATACAGATATGGCTACTGAGAATGCACGAGTGATTTAACGAAAAATCGCACATTTACGCAGGAAACTGCAGGAAATCACAACATGGTCTAACACAAGAAATACATGGCCAGCAGGGGGCAGTTATGTAACATAATTAGCATACTGACCTGATATACTGTAGCAGCCAGAGCATGTGAGCTACCTGTAAGCGGTATGAAAAGCAGCATTCTTTTTTTAGCATTCATTCGCAAAAGATGGCTGAAATTGGAGCCCGGGCATGCGCAGAAGAACTGCCTGATGGAGCCAGAGGCGGAGCTGCGGAATCAAGCTTCTAACCAAACGCTTGATGTAAAAGCAACCACGCCCCCCGAACTTCTCACTTAGCCGCCGGTGTCTGCACTACAACACTTACATTTAAAAACATGTAATAATATACGATTTAAAAACTGTGCAGTAAGCTGTTATAATTTAATAAAAGCAATACATGTTGGACTGCAAAAATAAACAATCTTTCATACACTTTAGCCTGAGTTAGACTAATATGAGCACAAAAAAACATTTCTCTTGTAACAGGGTTGTTGGTATTTGTTATCTTCATAGGGAAGAAATAACACTTGTAAAATATGAACAATAACATATAAACAACACATACATTTTTAGAAAGGTTTTTATTTTTAATTAGCAATCAACATGACCCAAAATATACAATAGAGGTAAAGTTGGTTTTATATTCGGATATTCAGTCGTTCTGCTTAATAATATAATTTCAGAAAAGTATTCTTTGCAAATTCTAAATAGGGAAATCATATTAAATGACTATCAAATACAACATTGTTCACATTGATTAGACAGTGTTAATATTGTTTAGAAGTCATACTTGCATGCTAATTCCGACCGAATATTTAAAGTAACATGGTAAACAATATAGAGACTGCTAAATGAATGAATGTGCAAATATAAATTTACCTCTATAAATATACACACCATAGATAATGATTTACCATGCGGTAAAAATCATGCGTTTAAAAGATAAACACAGCAAGAATATTAATCCGACCGGTTAAAGGTTATAGCCTATTCAGGTAACTGCACAGTTTCAGTGGTTTTAATTTCGTTTACTTTATCAGTGTTCTGTGCATTTGAGTCGCACAGCAGTGTGTGTGTGTATATGTTTGTGTTCGCCTGCCCACCATGTTTGCTTGGACAAAAACAAATCAACCAGTACATTATTAGAGATGTGCGAATGCGTTCGATAATACAAATCCTATAAGCATCTTTGCACTTTTACATGTGCATTGAATTTTGTGACTTGCTGTTTAGCAGAGTGCAGGTGACCGAACGCAATCACTCTCACAAAACTAAAGACAAGTTGTCACCTTAGAATTATAAGGTTCTGTCTGACATTTCTGTCAAAACTGAGTTATTGACATATTCTTATTAAATGACAACTTATTTACATTATGGGATGTTTTTTTATAAGTTGTTTACATTTTAAGATGTTTATAGCAAGAGCCACTATAGCTAGACAGTATTGTGTGAATTGTAACTAAATCTAAACAAAAAAATGCAGTATGCTTGCAGAGTAAAAGTGCTTTGTCTCCAATTTTAAATTGTCAGCCAGAAATGTTTGTATATTAGTATGTTTTATGTCACACACATAACAAATAACAAGCACACACTATAGACTATGGCTAATTTGCAAATAAAATACACACTTTTTAAATATATATTGCTTATTTAATTGAAGTATGACTTAAACGATTTTCATTTCTGTGTTTTTATTTAAATTTTTTTGCATGTGCGTTTTAAATAAATCACTTTTATTCGTTTTTTCCTCTAGTTTCCCATTTCTAACATCACTTGTGAGTTATAAAACTTGAACTCAAACCGGTTTGGCAGGGACCATTAGCATACGAAAAGCGGAATGGGGGTGGGGGGACGCTGCTGCTCTGGTGAAGTGAAAAAAGGCCTTCTAAAGTTTTCTTTTTGAAAAAAGGACAAAAAGTTCAAGAAACGTACTGAAAATGAAAGAAATGGCGGCTAAGAATAAACTTCACTGTGGCTGTACATTTATTTTTTTACAAACCTTTTGGAACATGATTAGTTAATATCATTTGTATACATTTTAACAACATGTTTGTATTTAAAAAAGCTCGACAGCAGGCAAATATTTCAGTTAAAAAGAAAAGTTGCTTATAACTTATAAATTTCTTATAACTGAAAACTGAGAGTGAAATTACAATGGGACTTTTTGTAGATCTTTATGAAATACTACAAAAACTTACAGCTATTATCCAACAATTAGCTACTGTTATTTTCAAATAATAAATAGTGCGCAACATAACATAAAAGGAAATAGTAGCAATATAGCAAAACGGTTTACTTTTCAACACAAAAAGCTTTTGTTAAAAACAAATTTATTTTTTTCAATTACAAACACAGCAACATTGACTTTTTTTTCTTTTTTAAAAAAGCTGAAACGTTGCTCTTCTGTTTCGTATAAGTTCATTAAGTCTGTCTCTTATCTGCTTCCAGTCACAGGCTTTGAGGTGAAATCTATAAATAACAGCATCTGAAAGTGATTGGTGAAGGTTGTCGGGCAGTGCGTTTTTCCCCTGGAACCGTCAAAATTAATAGAACCAGTCCAACTCTGGTAGAGGTTGAGAAGAATTAACATTTTGAACAAACGTGCAGTGAAACGATCTACTTGCGGTTTCCCCTCTCGTCCCGTGGAAGCCAGATACACTTTATTCTCGGTCTCTAATGAAATGTTATTTAAAACCACATCTGGAAGAAGACCACGTCTCTGCATTGTTGGTAATTGGCGTAGTTCTATAAAGATATTAAAGGATCAGCGGGACTGTGGGTGGATGTGGCCTTGTCAATTAAACCATAGTAAACCGATTAAAATATTTATTTCCAGTTATCAAAGAAAGATTTGTTGTTTAATTATAGTTTGTATTGCAAGTGTATTTGTATTGTAGAAATACATCATCATAACAAATTATAACGAATGTTGTAGTAAAACGCCTAAAACTAAATGTAGTTTAGAATTTTTTTAATTATATTATATATACAGGAGTTCATTTTATATAAGCAATTATGGTGGTACACAAACTACACAAAACGAAAATCCATACTGACATTTTTTACATTTTGTTTCATAAATTAGTCTGTTTATCATCACTAAGAAATCAGCTAAAAATAAAAGTCGGCTTATGAATGTGTATGAAATGTATACGCTATAAATGCTATAAACAACATTTAAGTGAAGTTTATTTATAAACTAATTTCAAGAGGATCACGTGATTATGATTGAACATGGCTGGTCATGCATTAACCATGGATTAACCATAACCCACGTTCCAAAAACATGCACTACAAGTTAATTGAACAATCTAAATTTAGCACTAGTCAAACTTTTATCCATCAGCATATCTCTCCGTAGCGACTATTTTCTGTCATCAACTCTTACAAAAGGGGGGAGTTCTCGAGATCTACCTGAGCTCAAAGCTCCCCTCTCGCCCCGCAAACGGGAGGGAGCCCAGGGCTCAAGGACCTTTTGAGCTCAGGGCTCTCTCCCGGGACAGCATGCCAAACTTGCTTATAATCAATCATCAGCTAAGTGTGAACTCTTGAAAACATAAATTACAATAGGCTGTTAGTTAAACGATATCTCTACACAGTGGCGCCTGCAGCCGTACGGCTGTATGCACTGTCCGTACCTAACATGAGAGGGTGAAATTAATGGCGTTTTTTTATTTATTTATATATTTATGACATAATTTAAATAGATTATTAAACAGTATACACTACAGCTGCTTTTCACCACCACATTCTTATGAACATATTTTATTTCATATTTTAAAAATATTTTTTATGCTTTAACATTTTATTATTCAAGTTATTATTTCATTGACTTGAATATAATTAACCATGTAAAATACCCGTACATACAGACATTTCACTGATTGCACAAAGAATAACAATTAATTTTTTTGGACCACAAAGAATAATACGTTATTTACTTTTTTTATCAGGGTCCCACCCTGACAGTCTTGTCTTTTCTATCAGTCTGTACAGTCAGTATTGTCATTGTTTAATGGCTATTGGTTTGTTTTGTGCCTGAGCTCATGGCTTTTACTTTGTTTGTGTTGGTCATGTGCTCCTCTTATCCTGCCTCCTTGTGTCTTATCACACTCTCTTGTTTAGATTGTTGAAAGCCGCGGTCACACTGCACTTTTCGCCCCCTAGACTTCTATTCATACCCATGCGAATGCAGACTGGAAACACAAGTTTGTGCAACAAAGTTTCGCAGTTCGATGCATTGCAAAGTTGGTGAACTCTGACCTGCGAAATCGCATTACGTGACTGCATTAAACCAATTGAAAATCAAAACATGACCTTTCTGGGCAGAAACTTAAAATATAGAGCAATTGTTCACTTTTTTAATGTCTAATCTTATTGTTTAATCGCGCGCTATATTGCAGCGCCATATGACAGAATTTTGCAAGCACAAACTCTAGTGTGACCGTAGTATTATCCTCATTTACTTGACTGTTCACACGTCTCTTGTTTGCTAACATCTAATCTTAGTTGGTTTGTTTTGGATGCAATTTGTCTAATGCCTCCTTGTTAGGGCTTGCTGTATTTAGTCTAGTCCTAGTCTTTGCCTTAGTTTAGTGTTTGTATCTCTTTTTTAGAGATTTTGCCCTGAACTTTACATACACATGGATATTGTCTAAATTTATCTATATTTCTACCTAAGATATGCAATGTAGTCTGTGACGTTCTGTTAGAGTATGCCTGATGTTGATCTGAGATTGTTTGAGCAGCCTCTGTATGTGTGTTGAAGCTGGCTTCTAATGAAGAAAACCGCAAACTATTATTATGACTTCTAGGCTGGATTACAGTAATGCTCTGTTTGCTGGCTGCCCAGCATCCTCTATTAACAAACTCCAGCTAGTACAAAATGCAGCTTCTAGAGTTCTTACCAGGTCTAGAAAATATAATCATATCACCCCAATTTTATCTTCCTTACACTGGCTGCCTGTTAGCTTTCGTATTGATTATAAAATATTGCTTCTTATCTATAAAGCTTTAAATAATCTAGCTCCTGTTTATCTAACAAACCTGTCTCGCTACAATCCAACCCGCTCTTTGAGATCTCAAAAAATATTGCTTCTTATCTATAAAGCTTTAAATAATCTAGCTCCTGTTTATCTAACAAACCTGTCTCGCTACAATCCAACCCGCTCTTTGAGATCTCAAAACTCTCAAAGCTTCTGGTAGTACCTAGAATAGCAAAGTCGAGTAAAGGAGGTCAAGCCTTCTCATTTATGGCCCCTACAATCTGGAATAGCCTTCCTGATAATGTCCGAGGTTCAGACACACTCTCGCAATTCAAAACTTCATTAAAAACCTCATATTTTTAGCAAAGCATACACTCAGTGCATCACTTAGCGGTATAACGCATGAGTGTGCCCCACGCAGGTTTTTGCATCTCATTTATATACACTATGAACAGCAGCTACACTAATTATTCTCTTTATTCTCTATTTCCACCTGGGGGTACACATCCCGAGGCCCTCAGACTATGCAGCGCCACTGATGCGATCCAAGACCAGTGACGAGATAATCCCAAGGTTTTTATAATTCTGGACCAGGCCGTATCCTGAGCAGCTTCTGTGGTGGTCATGGTGGAGTGGAGAGCATGAGACTGATTCCTGTGACGCTCCAGGGACAGACAGGTTTTTGACAAATGGTCATGCCCAACTGAGCCTGGTTTCTCTCAACGTTTTTTAAATTCTACACTTTTGCCAATTGGTGAAGTTTTTTCCTCGCCACTGTCTTGCATGGTTCGGGATCTGTAGAGCTGCGCATTGATGGAATTGCTCTTCAGTGTTTGGACTCTCAGTAGTGATTATTAAACCACACTGAACTGAGGTAAACTGAACTGAACTTAAACACTGAAAACTGAACTGACACTGTTTCAATTTACTATAATCTTTTATGTGAAGCTGCTTTGACACAATCTATATTGTAAGCGCTATAGAAATAAAGGTGAATTGAATAGAATATTTTCTTCAGTAAATGTTTTTAATAATTGTATCTCTGACTACAGGCTGGAGTGCCTTTAGGACAGCCATCCAGTCATATTGTCGTTTCGACAGAAGCCTCCAGCATGGGCTGGGGGGGGAGCGTGCGTTGCGGGCATGCAGCTGCGGGCCTGTGGAAAAGAACCCAGTTGCATTGACATATCAATCGCCTAGAGCTGTTGGCAGTGTTCCTCACTCTCCGCCGTCAGGGAGAAAAACAACTAGCAATGAGTGTTCTCGGGGGAAGCAAACAGATCGATCTGGGCTTCCCCCGAGAACACTCATTGCCAGTTCTTTTTCTCTCTGACCGAGGGCTCTCTCTGCACGGATGCACTGGCCCACAGCTGGCCTCGAGGCATGCGCAAATATGTTTTCCCACAGTGAGCCTGCTCCCGCAGTTACTGTGCAAGGTCAGGGAGGACGAGGAGCAGGTTTTGCTAGTTGCACCTCTCTGGCCTACGTGGACCTAGATGTCAGAACTCTCCCTCCTCGTGACGGCCCTCCCCTGGAAGATCCCTACTCTCTCAGGGACAGGGCACCATCTAACACCCTCCCCCCAATCTTTGGAACCTCCACATTTGGTCCTTAGACGTGAGGAAGACTTAGGTAACCTATTGACGGTGGTGATTAATACCATCACTCAGGCTACAGCCACCTCAATGAGGCGTGCCTATGCCCTGAAGTGGAGTCTATTCACTGAATGGTGTGTCTCTCGCAGAACTTGCGAGAACCCCCAAACCCCCGAGGCAGGCAGAATGCCAGATCAGCGTTGTGCTTTCTTTCCTTCAAGAGAGGCTGGAGAGCAGGCTGTCACTCTCCACACTCAAGGTTTACATGGCTGCCATCTCTGCCCACCATGACGCGGTGGCTGGCAGCACCGTGGGAAGGCATAACCTCATCATTCGGTTCCTCAGAAGTGGTAGGCAAATTAATCCACCCCACCCCCCTCTCATGCCCTCTTGGGATATCGCCCAAATTCTCACGAGCATGCGTACAGATTCATTCGAACCACTCAACTCAGTATCTTTTAGATTTCTGTCCCTGAAGACAGCTCTGCTGGTCGCATTGGCTTCTATCAAGAGGGTCGGGGACTTGTTGGCATTTTCGGTCAGTGACTCGTGCCTGGAATTCGGGCCGACTTATTCTCACGTTTGTCCTGAGACCCCGGCCTGGATATGTGCCCAAGGTTTCTACCACACCATTTAAGAACCAGGTAGTGAGCCTGCAAGCGCTGCCCCCAGAGGAGGCAGACCCAACCCTTTCATTACTTTGTTCAGTTCGCGCTTTGCGAATCTATCTGGACCGCACTCAAAGCTTTAGATCATCTGAGCAGTTCTTCATCTGTTATGGTGGTTGGCAGAAGGGAAGTGCCATATCTAAACAGAGGTTGGCCCACTAGATAGTGGATGCCATCTCCCTAGCTTACCAGAGCCAGCCGTGTCCCCCAGGACTTCGAGCGCACTTCAATCGGAGCATCGTATACTCTTGGGCGCGTGCACACGGCACCTCTCTAACAGACATCTGTAGAGCTGCGGGCTGGGCGACACCTAACACATTTGCAAGGTTTTATAATCTGCGAGTGGAGCTGATTTCCTCAAGGGTTTAAGGTAACCCTTGGTGATTGAGGAAACAACTCGATAAAAGTATTGTAACTTTCTCAAAACAATACTTTTAAATAGCAAAACACCATGGATTACCTGCAAAAGTGAGTCTCCTGCTCAAAATCCTTCAGTTCATCTCTCAAAACTAAATTTCTGTGTCAATGAACATGTCAGTGGCGTCAGAATGACATGTCCTTGTGTCATTATATATGAATAAGACTCAAATTACTTAGTAGTCATGTTGTCTGGAGGGCCGTTCTGGTGTAAACTATGGCAATATTTTTGCTGTTTGTACTGTAATTAGTTGCCAGATCGTGTCATTCTGATACAGAAAGGAAAAGGGAGCACCGCATAGCACAAAGAAAAAACTAAAGTAAAAATGTGAACATAGGACAACCTCATTTCAGACCTTCATTAGAAAAAGAGCTCACATCACACAGCATGTGCGTCGAACTACACTACCCACAATGCCTACAACTCCCGTAAAAGCAGTCTTAAAGCGGCCACTTCTATTTTCCCTCAACCGCAACAACCGCTGCTGCATCCCAGTACTGGGAAATACACATTCACATACTGTACCCATACACATTCACATACATAAACTACTGCAAATTTAGTAGAACTAGTATTCACCTATACGTCTTTGGACTGTGGTTGAAATGAGTACTTTTTACTGTTTTACTTTTGTTAATTTTTCAGGCGATACTTCTTTACTTTTACTTAATTACAAATGTGTAGTCAGTGCTTCCTACTTTTACCAGAGTCATTTTAAACATGAGTATCTGTACTTCTACTTAAGTAAAGGATGCATGTACTTTTGCCATCTCTGGTTTCTGCGTCCATCAAAAGTCTCATCAAAAGAGCACGCAAGGCTCCGTAAACTCTCTGAACCAGACAAACTCTGGAACATAACCTGCTCCAGAGCAGGTTATCTTCAGAGAGTAAGTTGCTATTGTTACTTAACATACCCCAAAAGTTACCTCCATTTTTGGAACCAAAGGCTGAGGTTATCCACCTTCCTACTCTTAAACTTACCCAGTGTAGTGGAACACCTAAAGACAAAATCTTCATTTAAAAAGGGTTTACTGAAGAAATGCAAACAAAAATACAAAGGTACCTTAGACTCGATATAGTTTGAAAAAAAACTGTGTTGCTTCCAACATCCATAACTGCAATCTGCCTTAAACATACAAAGTAATGACCTCATGACGTATTACTGTCGGAAGCCATTTCTGATGCTCCTGAAGAAGTGGAAGATATTCTCTCATCTATATAGTCCTGAAAAAAACTGCAAGATACTGGACTTGCTTCCATTTTCTTCTTGCATATGTGTCACCCTTGCAGAAGATGCCTGGGGGCATGATTAGCTGAGACTCCAGGCTCAACGTTGTTTGCATCATCTGAGACACTTGTGAGAGGCCTGCCATTGATGATACTTTCAACTTTACACATTATTGTCTGAAGACAGTCATCGTTTACCATTTGCTCCTTCAACAGGGAATTAAGAAGTCTTTGAGCAGTCTGGATTTGTCTTTTCCAAATCCTGCCTTGGTGAGATGCAACTGGGCTGTTGAATATCCATTTTATTCCCTTTAGCTGCAAAGCTCTTTTAGTCTTATAATTGTCCAACTGTTGAATAGCTTCCCTTAATTCTCTTTCAGCTGCCACAAAGTTTGTACTATTGTCAGATCTCATTATGGTGACTTGACTTTTCCTGCATATAAAACAGCGAATTGCGTTGATGCAAGAGTCTGTGTCGAGGCTGTCAGCTACTTTGATGTGCACAGCTCTGAGAGTTAGACAAGTGAACATTACCCCATATCTTTTAAGGGTGCCCCGGCCCCGTTTAACCTCAAACGGACAGAAGAAATTAACGCCAGTGTTGGAGGTTGGCGTGGTAGGAGGCAATCTTCAGGTAGGTTTGCCATCTTTTGCTCACCAACCTTTTCCAGACATCCTATGGCATACTGTGCATTTGTTGATTATCTCAATTATATATATATATTAATATATATATCAAATATATATTAATTCTGATAGCAGAATTGGCTTGTGGAATCCAATATCTGCATCTTAGTTGTGCCAACACATAGTTGCATCCACAATGGCCTGTTCTTTGATGTAGGTCTCTCAAGATCAAAGTGGCAACTTTGCTGTCTTTAGAAGGAATTGCAGGATGTTTAGTATTTTCCGGCATAGCAGATTTGTTCAGACTTCCACCAACTTAAATCTTAATCTTATACACCTATTAAGAAACTTGAATAGACCAAGGCTACTATAATAAAAAAAAATGCTTCAAATCACACAACAGGGTTCCCCGTTTGTGGACGTTAAATCAGGTGTATTTTGTACAGTAACTTGGCTATGATGGATCTCTATACAGCAGAATATTTATCAGTTTGGTGGGCATCTTGTCACATTTGCAGTAAGTAGAATAGCACAAACAGCACTCATGGCTCACTCATCATACTGTGGTAATTGTGACAGGCTCTGTTTCATCGTGTGTAAGGAATAATTCTCCAAAATTGATAATTCTGTCACAATTTACTGATTTATATGTAGTTTACACACTGCTACTCTCTACTGTGTGAGACATTTCATTCAGCCATAAGGAGGTCATTGACATAAATAGGAGAAAAATTACTACTAAATATGCTGATTTAAAAAATGGGAAAATTACTTCAATAAACATAACCAAATGCGTTTTAGGACAGATATTAAACTTAATTAACTATCAGCACCAAAAGTAATTAATTTTTCAATGAAGTAATTTAATTGAGTAAAAATTAGGTGACAAGCTGTTTAATTTTTTAGAAAATAAAGCCCAACAAAGGTGATGATTTGGCCAGTAGCTGGTACTACAGTGATATAGATTTTTAATAAATCTACCTTGAATGAAGCTGTGTTTATCTAAAAATAACTACACACCTTAGAATGTTCAACTCCCTATAATATAAAAGGTTTAAAGGAATTAGCCTATCAAAGAGCCCCTAATATGGGTTTTTGAAAATGACCTTCCATGTAGTGTGTAACACAGCTCTTAGTGAAGTAAAATATCCAGCTAAAGCTTAAATCTGAAAGTGGACTGTTTTTAAAACTATTGATTAATCTATAAAAGAGTCGACTCTACATGTTTTGTTACTAGTAACCGTGTGTACTGTATCAGGTTAACTCTTTATATTCTCATATCGCGTCTATTGCAACGTTGTAAACGTGGTGCATGCTGCTTTGTTTACAGATTTAAATGCTTTCGTGAGCTCGTTCCACTGCCGTTTGTTGTTGCTATGGCCACCATTAGCTGATCCTGCACACGTGCAGCGGTCAAGGTTCAGAATAGTTCAGCTTTTGCTGCTGTGTGGATTAAAACTGAATGTGTGTCATACTTAACATAAGCAATAAGCTTGTGTTTAACTGCACTGCTTTCGGAGGTGAGGTGTCTGAATAACACTGTTGAGAAGCGGGTACTGTTTACTGTGGTGTTAGAAAGTTTACTTTGAAGCCTGTTTCGGGCATCCGCTGCAATCGGATCCTATATCAATGTTGATAAACCACGCTGGGCATTTTACTGTCTCGCAATGAACGCTGTCGACCAATCGCAACAGGCTGTCATTGGTCCAATCAGCTAAGCAGGGGTTTGGGAACAAATGAATCGCTGAACGATTCATATGGGAGTTGCTGGGATAATTAGGTAAAAATAAATGCATATTATAAGACTATGAACGTGTTTTTTGACTTTGCATACATATCAGTATGTTGTTGGAGACCCATAAAACCGAAATATGACCCTTTTCAATGTGTAATAGGGGCTCTTTAAATGTAAAAAGCTGCAGGCTGAATTTCTCATTGAATCCACATTTGAAACTACAGCATTTAATAATCATTGTTCAGCATTTACTAATGCATTGTTAACATCCAAATTCATGTTTGGTAAAATTAATGCACCATGACTTAATTATATTTACAATGAAAAACTGTATTTTCATTAACAAACAAATACTTACTGTTACCATTAATGGATATCAAAACAATATTGTTGAATGTTGAGGTTTGTAACCTTGGATTGTGCTTATTTGATCCAGTTATACAGAATTTTATTACATAATCAGAATAGCTTAGTCTTAATCTGCACCATTAAGTTTAACACAGGCCTACTGTAAAAAACATTTAAAATTTTTTATAAAATATGGCATTCCTACAGGATGTGCAAATAAATACAGTACAGACTTGAGATTTCCATGCAAGAAAATGTTATATTTATCCATTTGCAGGTCAAATAGATACAGTACAGAATTTGCTCATTCTTGGATAAACAATAATATATAAAACAAAAGAAAAAGAACAGATTTTCCTAAAAGACTACTACATAGCATAGCTCTAACAGCAGAACAATTTGATAAAATAGAAGATTTAAAAGCACATTAAAATAAAGAGAAACCATAAACTTGTCTTTTTCAGAATGCAGAGAAGGCTCCAGTGGTCTTACATTAGGGGATAGCTGGCCGATGTTGCAATGCCACAATGATTGTTTTTGTCTTTAGCCATGTAGATGTAGCCTCTGTCACCCCATTGGTCAGTCCAGCTAAAAAAAGGTTGAAACAAATAATAAAACATGAAAACATGCAATCAAGCTTGTGCCCGCAAAACTAAAGATTGTTGGCATCATACCTGTTCTTCACAATCCAGTATCTATTCCCAGCAACATCAGCACCCTGATAACCATAGCCAACCACCAAGACTCCATGATCAAGTTGACTACTGCTACACGTCGGTTCATAATAGATGCCTAAAGTTCAGAATATTAGAAAGGAGTTAAGGCAGAGTAAGTTCAGTACTACGTTTTTAATAGATGCATAAACCACCATTTTAGCAAATATACAATTAAAACTGAGGGATATCAGACACCTACCAGACTGATAGAACTGTATGGATTGATGTCCTGCATCAATAGCAACAGATACAGGACCCACAGCAGCAACAGCATTCATCAGAGCAGGCTCGCTACCTCTGGGGATGTCAACAAATCCAGTGTCTTTAGCAACATTATAACGGGGGTCATAGCGGCATGGCTGATCATCCTGCAAACGCAAAGTTAAAATAAGAAAAAAAAATGGTACATTGAAGTCTTAAAATACTTAGCGATCTTCATTCAAAGAGATTAAGACCACCCCCCCCCAAAAAAAAATTATCCACAATCTGCAAATACAGCAGTTCAGTCCCATGTCTTCAAAAGACAAACTTTTGTTCAGAATATGATTCTTACCCTTGCAAGATAAGGGTATGACTGTTCAGAATCCAGCCCATTGTTCTCTTTAACATACAGAAAGGCCTGGTCCATGAGGCCTCCGTTACAGCCTTGATTGCCCTGTGGTCTGGAACAGTCCACCAAGTTTTGCTCACTCAGAGAAATCAGCTTTCCAGTTTTACGGAAGAGCTGACCCTCCAAGGCACCCGTTGAACTGAAAGACCAGCAAGATCCACATTGTTTCTAAAAATCACAAAACAGAAGAGTCACCAAACAATAAAGCTACAGATACACATCCTGACATTTAAAAGGCATTTATATTTGAGCAAAAACTGGGTTTACCTGTTCAACTGGCAATAGATTATTTGTGGTATATGCAACTACATCCTAATTTAGTATAAAACATTTGCAGTTTTCAGTTACTTTAAACTTACCTGGTCTTTGACAGGAGTAACATAGCCCCTCTGTCTCCAGTCAATCTGTTGAGGGGCTGCAAAAAAGCTGGGTTCCATGAACAATGCGCCCTTTGACTTCCTGTTGGGGTCCTGCTTATAACCATTCATTGCCTGTCTGAACTCCTCATTTGTCTAATAAAGAGAATGTAGTGAAAAGTTTTAATAAAACAGCCTTACAAATAGTATTATAAAAAGGTAGATAGCACCTTAGATTGAGAATTAAAGTAATTTTGCAGAAGATTTATTAAAACATGCAGGGCTTAAATCTCCAATCTAGGATGTTGTTGACTGTAATTGAATCATTTAATAAAATACAACATTCTCGGGGCTGTTCTTTGTACGTGAATTACTCATTTAGCTGGATTTGGTTATTGTTGATTTGACACAATCCAGGATCGTAGTTCAGTTCTGGTAGCTCAAACTTGCTCGGGAGCAGGTTTATTTCATATAAACAGGATTAGATCGGGTCAAGCAAAGGTAATACTGAAAGTATATAATAAATGTAGTAAATGCTGATATTTTCTTACAGTAGTAAACTAGGTCATATACACCAGGGGGGGGGGGGGGGGGG
>CAIGQZ010032280.1:7328531-7354518 GCA_903798205.1 Danio tinwini
ATATATATATATATATATATATATATATATATATATATAATAAACTTAAATATAAATATAAGTTAAATATAATTGAAAAAATATGTAAATACAATTGAGACAATCTGCACAATAAAATACCTAAAATTACACTGATTAATCTGCTCTAAATGTAAATTAAAATAAATTGCTAAATACTCCACACATAATAGAGTAGAGCCTGCAGCCCACAACAAATGTGGAAAGTTATTGCGTATACTATTTAACAAAGTGTTTACCACGAGTTTTATGTAATTTTGCTCACTTGGATAATTGAATATTAATCAGATGTCATTACGCTGATGTGCCATCAGCCAATCGTTGCATTGCTGATCATGATTTGAGGATCAATAGATCTGTCCTTCACAATACACGCAGCAATCTCAGATCTGTTCATCCAGACATTTTAATCTGATTCGTGAACTAGTTTAAAGAACCAAATTAGCCTGAGATCAGTTATCAAGATTAAAAGATCCAGGATCTACTAAATCATATTAGATCATTTAAGCGAGGTATGAAGAACAGACCCCAGATCTGGTTTCAATCTCATGAATCATCCTTGCATTTTGATTGTTTTCTTTGTTAATCTATTTGACAATTTGGATTGTATAAAGCAATATAGATAAAGAAATAAATGACTTGACTCTAATACTAAACTGCTCACCATGTCACCAAATTGATTCATTCCCAGTTTAAAGGTGTGGTTTCCACAGGAGTACTCAAAGTTGTGTAGCTCAATTTTTCTCAAGTTCTCCTCCCAAATCATTCTCCTCCCGACCTCCATTTCCTGAAGTAGAAAGTAGATATGTCAGCCATTGCAAAGCACCAGTTCAACATTGCAAAGCACCAGTTCAACATACAGTTGAAGTCAAAATTATTAGCCCCCCTGAATTATTAGCCCCTGTTCATTTTTTCCCCCAATTTCTGTTTAACGGAGAAAAGATTTTCTCAACATTTCTAAACATAATAGTTTTAATAACTCATTTCTAATAACTGATTTATTTTGTCTTTGCCATGATGACTAGATATTTTTAAGACACTTCTATACAGCTTAAAGTGACATTTAAAGGCTTAAGTAGGTTAATTAGGTTAACTAGGCATGTTAGGGTAATTAGGCAAGTTATTGTATAATGATGTTTTGTTCTGTAGACTATCGGAAAAAAGTAGCTTAAAGGGGCTAATAATTTTTATCTTAAAATGGCTTTTTAATTTTTATTTAAAACTGCTTTTATTCGAGCCAAAATAAAACAGTCTTTCTCCAGAAGAAGAAAAATCAATAATCAGACATACTGTGAAAATGTCCTTGTTGTGTTAAACATAATTTGGGAAATATAAAAAAAATCAAATCAAATCAAATGGGGGCTAATAATTCTGACTAATAATTCTCAACTGTAAACACATGCATTGCATTATTCATTCATGTTAAGCTGATATATGGCTAGAAACAGTCTTCCCACCTCATGATAGCTTTTTCCATGCTGACTCTTCCAGGAGTGCCAGTGGTCATCTAACTGCATGTCTATAGTTGGAGCAGCAAACACTGCACTTATGTACAGCGTGACGAGCAAAGCAAACATCATCCTGCCTGGAAGACTGACAGAAACAAAACAAAAATAATAAAAAACTCAATCTGAAGAAATGTGAAAACATTTACAAACATTAACAAAACACATTAAACAAGCCACAGCACAGCAGTGCACTATAAGTGGAGCTAAATGTCACATTAATATAATGTAAGCAATGACTCCAATGAAAAAGGGAAAAAAAGACAGATTTACACTTACCTTTCACAAGCAAACCAAATTATTGACTGTGATGGCTTACAACTGAGTGTGTTTTAAAGCCTGTCCGAAGATAGAGGTGGTCTCTCATTGGCTGACAGTGATAATGAGACAAGTATTTACAGCCAATCAGGTCCAGCAAGATCTTATTCTTGTCATGTGATCCAGCATCACAAGATGGAGTATTCATCAATAGACTATGGTTATTATTTATATTATTAGTCTACTGTAACAAGATTAAGGTAATCAGAAATGTTTTGTTATTTCCACAGTTTATAAAATCAACATTTACAATACACGAGTGGAAAGCTTAATAAAATATGCTACACTTGATTGGGTGATGTAGAGATTTTGGGGGGGGGGGGGGGGGGGGGGGTTGTTACCTTCTGTTTGTTAGGTGTGTTTTAATTATTGTTTGTGCTTGTCACATAAGGGTGTGTTTGACAAATCCCACATGCTTAGACAAAAATAATCCAAGAGAAAACACAGAGTCCATTTAGAAAACTAAGCATTTTAAAATAGCATCAGTGGTTTGTACTTTGAACTCACACTAAATGCTTATTATTTTCATTCTAATTACTAACTATTATTAATAATTTATACTGACTAAAATGAGCAGACACAATACTTCCAGTACTAATGTGTCCTTTATCATTTTCTGGCTGCAGCAGAGAGAACATCTTTGCACATTTAAGAATGTGTGTTTGCCCTACAGTGATCATTGTTTAATTACCATTTTATCTTTTATTGATCTTTATTTAAACCTAAAGCAGTAAATAAATCAAAGTAACAAGCTGGTCACTCACTCACTTACTAAACATTTTAAAGCAACATCAGACATAAATACAAAACACAAAATAATTATTAGAAGTTATTAGATATTATTAGACTTATCTTGATACCTTTAGGCTAATAAAATGAGTGGTAAAGGTTAAATGATAGTTGATGTTAAGTTACAAAACTTTTCTATGTGAACTTTAAATTTCACAGATGGTAGATCTCATTTTCCTAATTATAAACTGTATATAAATAATTTAATATAATAATTGATTAACTTATAATAATTATAATTTAATTATTATAATAATTTCTTAAATATATTATATATATTTTTTTTTCCTGAGCAGTTTAACATCCCTTTGAACTTTTTTCAGCATTGCTTTAATCTTTTCTGACGTTTAATTTTATTTTTAAATATTATCACCATCTAAATAAAGAAAACAGCTCAGTTGCCTGTAAGCATTTGCTGGATATTTAAATGTGTTTTAAAACAAGTGTTTTCCCACCACTGTTAGAATGCCTATGCCTTTCTGTTGCAGTCCAAACAAATTTCAGAAATGTGGTGTTACTCACTTTTGTAAAAAAAAAATATATATTAATCTTTGCAAACAGACTTTCTATGCAAAATGAAATGTACTAAAATTGACCAAATGTAGAAAAAATATATACATCTGCATGTGTATATAAATATTTGAATGGTCCTGCATGTATTTAGGCCTTCTTACATAGAACAACTGAAAGTTCTAATTTGACAATATTGCAAATTAACTAAAAGCTGGCTGGAATGATAAGATGAATAAAACTTTATATTTTAACAGAAATATTTAATAATGTAAATTCTTGTAATACACTCATTGCTATAAACAGTAGTTTATAGGCCTATTTCTTTTTAGTGAAAGAGTATTAGATTTATAGGTGTGCATTTTAACTTCTTATGCATCAAATGTGAGCTCCAAACTTGTTCTTGATTGAGACATGTTGAATTCTTTCATCATTTACAATGTTTCCAAATTGCATTGTAATTTTTCATAGTTTTTATATCTGTGTTAAATTATTTTCTGTGGCAGTTTGTTCTGCTGTGGCAACGCCTGATATATAAGGGACTAAGCCAGAGCAAAATGAATGGATGAATTATTTTCTGTAAAGCTGCTTCTGGCCATGACACATTTATACCTAAATAGTTATAAGAGACGTGTTTAAGGGATTATATGCAGCATCCTTGATTTATTTTCTTAGGTAAGGCAAAATCTTCTCTTAAGGTTCATACTTAGAGGGAAAATGTGCTCAATGCATTATAAAGCTTGAAACATTAGAATTGGTACTCTGTATCAGCCAATAACCATGACAAGGAATCATACTCAGTATCAGCTGAAAAACTCCTGATCATCCCTAGCAGCATCCCTAGCTTTGACCCAACTTGGCTGTCAGAGCAGCAATACTCACCCTGGCTGTAAATACACCCTTAGGAAAAAGAAGTATACTAAAGTAAAGGTCAAGTATTAAAGTATACTTTATTTAGTAAGTATACTAATATCAGTGTACTAGTAGTGTACTTGAAATGTTCTTCCAGAAGCCCATAAAGATACAGTGCAGTGACAAAAGCTGCACACTTTGTGGATAAAAAAAAGATATCAGAATCAGAATCAGAATCAGTTTTATTGCCAAGTGTGCTTCACACACACAAGGAATTTGTTTTGGCAACAGAAGCTTTCAGTGTACATAAAGTGACGAGTGACAACACAAAATTAAATACAAGAAAAGAAAAGGCAATAAACATTAAACAGAGATGCAGTTAGTCAAAAAGATCTGGATGTTGAATGTATGTACAGATATGTTGTAAATATACAGGTTATAAGGTGCTGTGTACAAGTGCGTATGAGAAAGTATTGCACGTTTATTGCACAGTAGGGGAATATTTAACTGTTCATGAGGTAGATGGCCTGAGGAAAGAAACTTTTCCTGTGTCTATCTGTTTTTGTGCTTGGTGCTCTGTAGCGCCGACCAGACGGTAACAGTTCGAACAGGTAGTGTGCTGGGTGTGAGGCGTCCAGAGTGATTTTACGAGCCCTTTTACTCACTCTGGAAGAGTACAGTTCTTGAAGTGTGGGAAGGGTAGTGCCAGTGATTCGTTCAGCAGTCCGGACTATTCGCTGTAGTCTACGGAGGTCGGTTTTGGCAGCTGAGCTGAACCAGACGGTGATTGAAGTGCAGAGGATGGATTGGATGACAGCTGAGTAGAACTGTACGAGCAGCTCCTGTGGCAGGTTGAACTTTCTCAGCTGACGAAGGAAGTACAGTCTCTGCTGGGCTTTCTTTACAATGGAGTCTATGTGAATGTCCCACTTCAGATCCTGAGAGATGGTGGTGCCCAGGAACCTGAATGACTCTACTGCAGCCACAGTGCTGTTCATGATGGTGAGTGGGGGGAGTGCAGGGGGGTTTCTCCTAAAGTCCACTATCATCTCCACTGTTTTGAGCGTGTTCAGCTCCAGGTTGTTGTATCTGCACCATAAAGCCAGCCGCTCCACCTCCTGTCTGTATGCAGACTCGTCACCGTTCCGGATGAGGCCGATAACAGTAGTGTCATCCGCAAACTTCAAGAGCTTAATGGAGGGGTCTTTTGCAGTGCAGTCGTTTGTGTACAGGGAGAAGAGCAGTGGGGAGAGAACACATCCCTGGGGGGCACCAGTGCTGATGGTGCGGCTGTCGGATGTGATTTTGCCTGATGGTGCGGCTGTCGGATGTGATTTTGCCAGCTATTCTATTTTAAAAATAATGTTAATTTTTAGCTTGTACGGTTGTACAGTTCTAATATTTTGTTCAGTTTTTTACTGCTGTCAATAAAAGACAAATTAAGACCGTGATTCCTTGTGTCGGTGTCAGTCTGAACAGCCCCGTTATGGCAAAACATGTCTTTTTCACCAAAGGTCCATACTGACTCCAAAGGCAGATAGTGATTAGATCAGGGCCTGGTGTGTGGACTCTCAGTATTTGGCCTTTGGTCATGGTCAAGAAAGAGACAAAATAGCTGGTAAACTTTGCTTTGTCTCTTTTCCTGGTTTGCTTCTCTCCTGCTCTGCTCCTCTCCTGCTGTGGAGGCTATCTTTCCTGGCTCTACTGCTTCCAGGCTTCTTCGAGGCCTACTTACTCTCTGTGTCTCTCTCTCCCTCCCCCGGTCTCTCTCTCTTTCAGGTAACTTTATTTTTACATTTAAGCTGGCTACAATTTATATCATATGTTTTTATAATTTTATATTTTATGATTTTATACAGTTATTTGTAATTAATTCAGTTGTAACCATAGCAAGTTATTATCATTAAATCATTGTATTTTCAAGTATTTGTGAAATACTTTTGATTTAACATCAGCACTTAATTGCTTCATATTGCAATACAATACAATCACATAATAACAACGCTCTCCTAAATTTTTAGCTATTAATACTGCCCTTATTCCCATTTTTGGTATAAGATTGCAGAAAAATGGGTTGACTAGAATGTACAGTTTTTTACCATCATGCTGATAATTTTTTAGTCACTCGGCAGAACTGCAGTTCAAACCGCTGTGGTTAAAACCCATTCTTACAACAGTAAACTGATATTCCTTTTTAAAAAGAATGTTTAAATTAAGTTACAAGATGCATCAACATAAAAGCTGCCACCTAAATCCCACAAAAGGCCAGAGCTGCCACCTGAATCCCACAAAAGGTCAGAGCTGCCACCTGAATCCCGCGAAAGGCCAGAGCCAGAGCCATAGCACCTGAGTTCCATAGATGGCTGCCAGTGCCATGTTACTTCCCAGAGCCTCAGAATTGTGTGACTTCTTAGAGCCTCCAAAGCTGTGTGACTTCCCAGTGCCGTCAGAACCGTGTGACTTTCCAGAACCACCAGAACTGTGTAACTTCCTAGAGCCGTGTGACTTTCCAGAGCCACCACAGTCATATGACCCTTCAGTGTTTCCTGAATCAAAGACTTCTGACCCACTGGGGTTAAATGAACTGCCAGTGCCTCCTGAGCCAAATCCTCCAGACCCACTGGGGTTAAATGAGCTGCCAGTGCCTCCTGAACCAAGGCCTTCTGACCCACTGGGGTTAGTTAAACTGCCAGTGCTTCCTGAATCAGAGCCTTTTGACTCACTTTGGGTGTATGACCCGCCTGTGCCTGCTGAACCAAAGCCCCCAGACCTACTTCAGCTCCACGCTAAAGAATCGTTTATGTATTAACAAACCTTTTTAAATCAAACATGACAAACCGCGGGTCTGCGCTTACCATAGAAAATATTCAGTGAAGCTTGTTTTTGTGTCAGGGCACTTTATTGTTCTATGTAACAATAGCATGTAGAATCATCTGTACGTATGCCGGGCACTGAACTGTTTTATAGTTTGGGCATAAACATTCTGAGTCGAGTGTGCAGCGATCTTTATCAGCTGGCCTGGAAACAAGCCTAAGTGGATAAGACAGTGCTCATTAATATAAGTATAACTTTCTGAGGCAGTCATGAATCAGTGATTTACTGCCTGCACACCTCAGTCATTGTGAGGATAACTTTGTGACAATGAGCATTTATTAATTTGATTTAGACGCATATTAAAAATATGCAGTATTCACTGAATAAAAAAATTGTCAACAAAAGTAGGTTTGCTTATATTCAGGTTTTTCAATACTGTCAGTGAAAACCTTCAGATATTTTGTCAGTTTGGTTATAAACATAAGAGACAGACATCATTCAAAACAGTAACTTTTTTATTTGTAGAGACTCACAAATTTAACAAAACCTTGCTTCGTTTTAATAGAAAACCTCTATTCAAACATCTCCGTCTGCCTGATCATTATGTAGGAATGCGTCACAAAAATAAATGAATCTCAAACCCAATTCTACATACATGTCCTGCTGATTTCCAATATGTTTTGTGGAGAGATTGTATATAATTTGTATGCGTTGTTCTTGTAAATGTTTAAAAATGTTTGTGAATGAATGATGCAAAGTTTCGTCTCGGACTGTTATCCTGAGGACAATTTCTCGCCCAAAAACAAAGGCATGGCACAAAACTAAATGTGATTGGTTGGTTAACTTGTCAGTCATGTAGCATAGTAGGTGGTCCTTGCCTATTCAAAGCACCAAAGCTACCAGATTTTCAGCCTAAAGTTTGGCTACACAAAACTAGTCTTGAATAAACTCCTCCACAAATACATCAAATTAAACTTACTTGGTATTTTTGCCTATTAAATTGCATTTCTGCTTTATCCATTTCTTTCTTTGTCATTGACTGCTGTTTATCTGACATGATGCATGAGAAGCAGACACACACATGTGAATGGTGGGCAGGCAGAATCAGCTCAATTGCATTTAAATGCACAGGCTACAAAACAACTATACTTTTCTCTGACTCAAAATGGGCATATTCATCAGTGTATTTTCAATGAATAATCATTGGTGTTTTCATATCACACTCAGCATCCCAATGTGTAATGAACCAAGTTTATCACTGCCCTTACCAGTGACCAAATTGATGTGCAAGACCAACTGAAATACAGAATCATCACTCATTAAATCTCTCTGTGATCTATTCATATCAGTGTGCTCTTCATATTTGCTGAATACACTCCCAGAACCAGCATTAGACAAATCACATTCAAAACAAACCAACCAAGATTAGATGTTAGCAAACAAGAGACAGGTGTTACCAGTCAAGTAAATGGGGATAATGCCACGGTCACACTAGAGTTTGTGCTTGCGAATTTCTGTCAAATGGCTCTGCGAAAAGTGGAGTTAAAAAAAATTTCTGTCCAGAGAGGTCATGTTTTGATTTTTGATTGGTCTAATGCAGTCACGTTATGCGATTTTTCAGGTCAAAGTTCACCAAACTTAAATTTTGCAATGCAGCAAACTGCAAAACTTGTCGCATGAGCTTGCGTTTCTGGTCTGCCGCATTTGCAAGTGCAGTGTGACCACAGCTTTAAACAATCTAAACAAGAGGGTATGATAACAAGACACAAGGAGGCAGGATAGGAGGAGCACATGACCAACACAAACAAAGATAAAGCCATGAGCTCAGGCACAAAACAAACGAAGAGCCATTAAAAAAAGATAATACTGACTGTACAGACTGATAGAAAAGACAAGACTGTCAGAGTGGGACCCTGAAAAAGATTTATAAATTCAATAACGTGTTATTCTTTGTGGTACAAAAAAAATCATATTCTTTTTGCAATCAGTGGAATGTCTGTATGTCTCTGTAATCAAATTATCTACCTTGATCTGAATAAGACAGTAATACGATTAAGGTATTTAGATGAGTTGATTTTAGAATGTTTCTCCTTTCATGTTCTTGTTTTAAATGTTAGTACATAGATCAATTAATGTCATCACATAACCACAGTTTTGTAATGTGAAGTGGACGCTGGACAACGAAGTTGTGGATCCAAATGCAGATTTATTGACAGGAGAATGATCAGGCAAGCAACGGTCAACACAGTGGCAAACAGGTGTATACAAAGAATCAGAGTCGTAGTCAAATACACACGTGAATGGTAAAAAGGCAGGCAGCAGACAACATAAATAAAACAACAAAGCAAAGGTCTAACACAAATAGGCAAAGCAAGGAAAACGCATCGTAATGTTCACAATTGAATTGAATTGAATTTTTATTTGACAGATTTAAGACAAGCTGTACAAATTACAAGTATCCCATACATTTTGAAATTAAAACAAAATACATTTGATGCATAAAACAAACGGTACCTCCACTTTTTAAAACAGGAACAAAATTATTCACAAATACAATTATTCCTTCATTCATTCATTTTCTTTTCGGCCTAGTCCCTCTATTAATCAGGAGTCGCCACAGCGGAATGAATCGCCAACTTATCCAGCATGTTTTACGCAGCGGATGCCCTTCCAGCTGCAACCCTATTCACAATCCAATAACATAAAAAATAAAACGTCCTAATCCACCATGCAAACTTATTATCCTCATCAAACAACCATGTTTTGATAGCTTTTTTGAACCTTTTTAAGTCTTTTAGTTCCTTGATCGATTTTAGTAATTTGTTTCACATGATTGCACTTGTATATAAAAACATATTTTTCCCCACTAGACTTCTAAATTTAAAGAAACAAATATTAAAATCCCAACCCCTAGTACTGTATGAATGCTGTTACCTTACCATTTAAAAATAGTTCACCAAATAACTAAGAACCACATTATTAAACATTTTACGTACATACATACTCTTTTACTAACAGTTAACATACCTAATTCTTTTAAAAAAACTCTTTGTGCAAATGTGCTCTAGGATGAACTTTTTAAATTATTTTTACCCATTTATTTTGTACCTTTTGCAATTTCGGGTCACAGCAGCTTAAAACATGAAATGCAAGGGCTGCACTTGCAACAAAGAGAGCATCAGTCACGCGAGTTGCACCAATAAACAGAGGTGGTACTGCATCTGTATGTATTTTAGCTGTATTTTAAATCGCTCACGCCCCCGCACTCTCATTCCCATACAGCAGAGAGTGTCTGTGTGAACTCCACCATGCGTGATTCAGAGAGCAGAAGTTTGTAAACGCTCATGTAGACCATGTAGAGACAGAAATTACATGCTGTTGTGTAAATAAGATAGTACGTACAGCTTGTTTATTAAAAGAAGTTGTGATCTGGCGCTATATAACATTAACTTGACTTCAAGGGGGATGGGGACAGCTGTTGGGAGGGTGGGGCGCCGCCCAATATAATGGTAGGGGAAACATTGATTTGTGACAGGCTCTGTTTCATCGTGTTTGAGTTGTTTTCTGTCTTTTTGCTGTGTTTAGCCTTTTAAAGGAATAATTAACCAAAATTGATAATTCTGTAATAATTACTGATTTATATGTAGTTTACACTCTGATACTCTCTATTGTGTGGGACATTTCATTCAACCACGAGGAGGTCATTGAAATATAAATCTAAATTGCTAAAAAATGACTAATAAATATGTTGATCGGAGTGGCTATTTGTAAATAGGCAAAGTGGCTAAGTGTAAATAACCCACCTTGTTGGCAGAGGCTATTTACACTAAGTCCGCCCACGGTAGGTTTAACCAAGGTCAAAACTGTCGCGACGTGCCTCAATCAGGGTCAAATGCTGGTCAAATTAAGACCTAAATTACGCGTTAACCTGCTAATTTCTTGGTAAGTTCTGTTTTTCTTGGATAGTTCTGTGTTTTTTAAGGGCCATGGATGGTACAAGTGGTATTATGTGTTTAGTTGGTTATTTCCACATCATGTAGATGGCATGTCTTGTTTTGTAACATTATGCTAATAGTAGGGATGATAAGAATCATGATTTGCAATACTGAATTTGCATATCGCTGCGATATACCATCGAAAAAGCTATTTATGTAACACGATGTGTTCTACCTGTATTACTTACAAACACACAATATTGTATACAACGTAAAATTTATTTCCCAAATGCATTTTTTCAATCTCCACTGCTGCCATGCTTCCTATTAAAATTTTTGGGAATGTGACCAAAATTTATTTCATTATAAGTTTGATCGATTACGTGCTGCATCCTTATTACTTTTAGATTTTTGCTTTGCTTTCCTGGTGAAAAAACTGCATATTCTGGTGATGTAGGTGTTGATGCAGGTTTGCTCGTTTTGAGACCAGCATCTAAACATGCCTCACCAACACATGCTGTTTTGTATTTATTTATTTTTATACACACACTTCAATCAATGTGCAAAAAATTCAGCTTGAGGTTGGAGTTTTGAGATTCACATATTTAGTGAGTGTCTCTAAATTTCAGCATTTGTACATATTTAAAATAGGAACAGTATCTATAGCCAAGTTTAAAGTGATAATATAAGTGTCAGGTATAACTTGCACCTTTTTATATTTTGGATATTTAAGGTAAAAACTAAACTAAAATGATATTTTTCTCTACTAATGGTAGTATTTATTACTTTGATGCTGCTATGCATATACATTTATATTATCTATTATTTGTACATGTTCCAGTATGAGTAGAAAAATCTTTATTAAATCTTTTCATGTTACTTGGTAAGAAAGTCATCTATAAATGCATCATTAATTTCATCAATAATTATTTACTGATCCATTAATGCCTTAAGATAGTATCATACTGCCACCTATAGGGTGATTTTAATTTAATATCTGTACTACCTTTAATTTAATATTAAGTTAACAATTTCATAATCTAATACTGAATAAAAATGTGTACTGATTGTACTTTAATAACTATTGAACTTGTTTTCTTTTTGTCTAGGTTGTTCATGCTTATCTGCACATCCTGGCCTCAAAATCAGATTGGGCTTTACTATTAGTGTGCAGGTTCAGTCACCGGTTCTAAGCTGCTTCCAACATTCCAGAGCACAAAGTCTTTCTACCCAATTCACCCAAAAGTACAGCAAAGCAATGTGAATACTGTGTTCAAGACTTTGTAGTGTACGTTGGTTCTGCATCTGGGTTTTCAATCAGGCCTAAGACAGTTTGCTGCTTTTTTTCTTGTCTTATTTGTTGTCAGATGTGCACACATGACATGTATGCAGTACATTAGTTTTCTTTTTTTAATCATTCATGCAAAATAAATGTACAGTTTGTATACTTTTTTGAGTAGTTGGTTTATGTGTGTGTGTGATTTTTAATTGTTGTCCTTTTACTGTAGTGCTGTACAGTGACTATTTTTCTTTCTAACAGCAATTTCACAACGACATGAGCTTGTTTGTAAACAGAAATCCAGACGAGCTGGACATTGAGTTCAATTTATGTCATGCTACAAACTGCTGGGTCACAATGTGGTGTTTTTCTGCTAATGGTTAGTTGCCAAATAATTGATGATACCATGCAGAATTAAACATTTTTTTATTGTTTTATTTTAGGGCAACGCAGTGGCACAATGGGTAGCACGTTCTCCTCACAGCAAGAAGGTCACTGGTTCGAGCCTCTGCTGGGTCAGTTGGCATTTCTGTGTGGAGTTTGCATGTTTTACTGGTGTTAGCGTGGGTTTCCTCCAGATGCTCCGGTTTCCCCCACAGTGCAAAAACATGCGCTTTAGGTGAATTGGGTAAGCTAAATTGGCCGTAGTGTATGCGAGTGTGTGCAAGAGTGTGTATTGGTGTTTCCCAGTGTTGGGGTGTGTCTGAAAGGGCATCAGCTGCGTAAAACATGTGCTGGATAACTTAGTGGTTCATTCTGATGTGGCGACCCCTGATTAATCAAGGGACTAAGCCGAAAAAAAATGAATGAATGAATGAATGTTTTACTTTAAAATTAAATCCAAGGTGTGTAGCTGTTTTGGCTCATCTTAGATAAAATGAACAGTTCATCCAACAATGCAAATGTGCTGTTAACTCTGAGCTGTGTTTACTCATCCTCAGGCCACAAGCTGTAGGTTACCTTGTACTCCAGTGGGACAGTAAAACATATTTTTACCCATGGTTCTTGGGGTACAAATTAATGGTCAATATCTTTTGGAAAGTCAAAGCCAAATGAATCGCCTACACCTCGGATGGTCTGAGAGTGAGCAAATTAACTACTTAACTTGGTAAACTGTGTTTTTAAAATAGTTTTCACATAAACATAAAATATCTCTATACTTCAGGTTTCCTGTAGATGTTTCTAGTGTTAAGGCCTTGGCACACCGAGAAGTTTTTTGCTCGCGTTTTCCGTCGACGTTTATCGCCTCGTGACTAAATAAAGGGCGTCAATGTGATCGTGCACACCAACGCGCAAAACGTCAGGCGCAAAAGTGTCATTTTTTTTTAAATTAGCCGTGTCAAAACCTTCTCCACCAATCAGATTGGCACTTTTGTTCACGTGCAAGGAGCTGCTGAAGTTACAGTAAACAGCACTTGGAGGCGATCAAGCGCAACACTGTCAATGCAAGCGCACATTGAAGAAGATGCCTAGAGGCGTGATAAACGTGGAGCTGCTCATTGCACTGGTGAACAATAATCATTTCTTCATCGCTAGAGCTGGAGCTGCTGCTAGAACCATCCATAACAAGCGTGTCAACTTTGTCTTCTTTCTCTGTGTTACAAGCGGGTGTCAGGAGCTTAAAGTTGTGTCGCGCCATCTAACATCAAGGAGTGATTTTGCATACTCTTCTGCTCGACGCCTGTGAAAATCTTTTGGGTTTGAATCCGGAAAAACGTCTTGGAAAACACTGACGATAAACGCAATTGAAAAGCGTCCTGGTGTGTACGAGCCTTTAGTTTAGTTGTAATGGTACACTACACTGCATGTGTAGACATCTCTTTAGAAAACATGATCACAGATAATATACAGGTGCATCTCAATATATTAGAATGTCATGGAAAAGATGATAACTTTCAGTAATTCAATAAAAAAAGTGAAACTCATTTGTTATAAAGATTCATTGCACACAGACTGTAAATTTCAAGGGTTTATTTCTTTTCATTTTGATCATTGTGGTTTACAGCTAATGAAAACTCAATTCAGTATCTCAGAAAATCTGAATATTACTTAAGACCAATAAAAAAGGATTTGTAACACAAATGTTAGACTACTGAAAGGTATGAACAAGTACAGCAATCAGTTCTTGTTTTTATGATTTACTTCAATAATGTGACATGACATGGAGGAAGTCGGTTTATGGCACTGCTGAGGTCTTAAATACCATAAATACCAGGTTACTCTGATAAGAACCTTCAGCTCTTCTGTGTTGTTGGGTCTGGTGTCTTACATCTTTCTGTTCACTATAGATTATATGAGTTTTAGGTCAGGTGAGTTTGCTGTCCAATCAAATGCAGGCATAACATGGTCCTTAAACCATAGAAACAGGAAGTTCTCTTCCTGTTTCCCCTCGCTGTTGTGTGTGTGAGCAGATCGCTCTATGGTTTTCTGTGTGGCAGTGATATCCTTCTGTCTGAACCTTTTTTCCAAAGTCATCTGGTGAGATACTCTGTTAAATACGGTAATAGGACGGTAACTTGCTTTAGCGGTGGCTGATCGTTTATCTTTCTGTCTGAACCCCTTTTTCCAAAGTCATCTGGTGATAATCCGGTACTAGGATGGTATTCTGTGTTAGCTGTCGCTACCTGTTAATTTGCTGCTGAATGATCAAAGGGAATGCCCTATTCCTTTTGTTACGTTTTCTCCTGCTTAATGGACAGTCAAGGAGGGTAGAATTGTTATTTGATTTATAGAGCTTTTATTTTTGGTTTAGGTAAGGAATTTAATATTAGGTAGCGTACCTTGTTTTGTTTGTTGTTTTGGCCTTTTGTTCCCTTCTGATACTTGAAGTTTATGTTTAATAAATCTGTTCATCCCTTTCGACAACCTGCCTGTGTGTGTGTGTGCTTGGGGAGCAGGAAAGGGGACTCCGGGTGACCTCTTTTTACAGACGGTCATCCTTAAACCTTATGTACGTAGCGCGGTGCGTCCACTACGTAACAATTGGTCTTAAGTAATATTACAGTTTTCTGAGATTTTATTAGCTGTAAGCCACAATCATCAAAATAAGAAGTAAACCGAAATATATCAGTCTATGAGTAATGAATCTATATACGAGTTTCACTTCTTTAATTGAATAACTGAAATTACAACTGTTTTTGATGACATTGTAATTCATTGAAATGCACCTGTAAATTGATGAGGACTTTATTATACACTTTATATTATACAACTTAATATTATATTTTGACCATTTTTGTACAATCTATTGTAGTACTAGTTTACAAAAAAATTTCAGCTTATCACATCATTAAGCAAGCCTTCATCTTGTCACTAAAGATCACTGTTGCTTGTGTTGTTGGAAATTCCTAGCTCTCCACTGAAACAGGAGCAGGAACATGTTACAATGTTGTTGGTAGTTTTAATGCAACATAATATGTACAGACAACTAATTAACAAATAAATCCATTGTCTTTCCCAGAATGCAGAGCGCTTGTAGCAGAAGAAAATAAATGAATTCACCCAGCAGAAAGACATAGATGTGTTAATATACATTAAACACAAACTTACTGGAAGACTGTAAAGTGCATAAGTGAGTTTCCCCTTTGGGAGGGAACTTCAATGCTATGTGGAAACTTCCACTATGGGGATTTCGTCAGAGTCCGATCATCTAAAAGAGTAAAAAAACGGACCAATGAAATGCCATTGAGTTGGCGGCGTCAGCGTGCACAGCTGTCTTGAATGACAATCAGCCTGGCATAAAAGGCCAGCATGTGCTCAGCAATGACATCCTTTTCGCTTTCAGAGCCTTTCACACACACTGAGAGAGTACTGAGTGTTCTCCATCCTGTTCATCAAAGAGAGACATATTGAGAAGCTGTTCTCCCGGTCCAGAGTGCGTTCACGCCGCGGCAGACGGTCGAGCTGGGTTCTCCTCGCCCTTGCCTGGCGTCCTTTGGGTCCGGTCCTCAAACTTGGCGGTTTGTATAGGAAGCAAGCTTCCCTAAAAGAGCAACACGTTCGTGCAGCGCGTCTTTTTCGAGATGTCTGGGGGTCATTGCGGCGTCATGTCTGTTGCGCAGCTAAGATCGCGCCTCGCTCTTGCAAAAGGGTGACACACCCCTGTTGTCCCCCGCTCTGTGGCTGGCACTCGGGCAGATCTGACAGTGGAAGCAAATCCGCCGCCTTCGGGCTCGCGGACCTCTCACTTCTCAGCGCGCTCCACCAAACTTCGAGTGAGAGAAGCGATCCATCCTGCCGAATGGTCACCCTTTAACTTGATGACACCGAGGAACAGATGTCCATCATTGCATCGGAGGGTAGGCTATCAATATCCGACGAGGATCCGAACCCGCTCCCTCCCTCCGGGGTTGCGAGCCCGGCGTCGGATCTAGAAGAGGTTATGTTGGCCGTGCTTTCCCGGGCTGCTTCGTCCGTGGGTCTAGAGATGGTTTATCCCCCAGCCCTGCGGCCGGACCGACTAGATGGGTGCTACGTGGAGGACAAAAAGGCGAAGTCTTCTAAGCCTCCCGTCCCCTTCTTCCCGGAGGTGCACAGTAGGCTCACGCAGTCCTGGAGGGCATCTTTTTCGGCCCGATCTGCGTGCGCCTCCGCCCTCACCACCTTTGATGGTGGAGCAGCCAGGGGGTACGAGACTATTCCGCAGGTTGAGCGTGCCATTGCGGTCAACTTGTGTCCGCGTGGCGCCTCTTCCTGGAGGGGTCAGCCTCGTCTCCCGTCCAAAACGTGTAGGTTCTCTGCTCCAGGCTGCCTCTGCTTTGCACGCTATGGCCACCTACCAGCGCTACCAAGCGCAGGCTCTGGCCCAGCTGCACGAGGGTGGTTCTGACCCAGGCCTGCTCCATGAGCTCCGCACCGCAACCGTCTATGCTCTGCGTACCAAGAAATGTCGGCTGCGTGTGCCCTGGGGAGGACGATAGCCACACTAGTGGTCCAGGAACAAGAAGGACGCGTACTTCCATGTCTCCATACTTCCACACCACCGGCAGTTCCTGCGGTTTGCGTTCGAAGGTCGAGCATGGCAGTACAAACTCCTCCCCTTCCGGCTCTCTCTGTCTCCGCGAGTTTTCACCAAGGTCGCGGAGGGTGCCTTAGCGCCCCTTCGACTTGTGGGATCAATTGATTATGCACAGAGACAAGGTGCTCCGGCACCTCGACCTGTTGGGGTTTCAGGTCAACTGAAAAAAGAGCAAGCTCGCCCCTGTGCAGAGCATCTCTTTCCTCGGGTTGGAGTTGGACTCGATCACCATGACGGCGCGCCTCTCACGAGAACGCGCCGGGCTGATGCTGAACTGTCTGAGGCAGCTCGACAGGAAAACAGTGGTCCCCCTGAAATCTTTTCCGAGGCTCCTGGGGCATATGGCAGCCGCGGCCATGCCACTCGGATTGCTCCATATGAGACCACTTCAGCACTGGATTTGCGATTAAGTCTCCAGACGGCCATGGCATGTGGGCACACACCGGGTGACTGTCACTGCGCTGTGCCACCGCACCCTCACCCGCTGGAGGGGCCCCTCTTTCCTACGGGCCGGAGTGCCCCTAGGATAGGCGTCCAGGCATATCGTCTTCTCGACGGATGCTTCTAGTACAGACTGGGGGGCCGTGTGTCGCGACCATGCGGCTGCGGACCTGTGGAAGGGAACCCAGCTGCATTGGCATATCAATTGCCTAGAGCTGTTGGCAGTGATGCTCACTCTGCGCCGTTTTTTACCGGTGCTCAGAGGGCAACATGTGCTGGTCAGGACGGATAGCACGGCGACGGTGGCGTATATCAACCGCATGGGGGGTATGCGCTCCCGCCACATGTCTCAGCTCGCCCGCCGTCTGCTCCTCTGGAGTCATACGCGGCTGAAATCGCTGCGCGCCATTCATATCCCGGGCAAGCTTAACCTTGCAGCCGATGGGCTCTCACGGCAGCTTCTGGCCCCGGGAGAATGGAGACTCCACACCGAGTCTGTTCAGCTGATATGGGCGCGCTTCGGGGAAGCCCAGGTCGAGCTGTTTGCTTCCCCCAAGAACGCTCATTGCCAGTGTTTTTTTTTTCCCTAACCGAGGGGTCCCTCTGCACGGATGCACTGGCCCACAGCTGGCCTCGGGTCATGTGCAAATATGCGTTTCCCCCAGTGAGCCTACTCGCGCAGCTACTGTGCAAGGTCAGGGAGGACGAGGAGCAGGTCTTGCTAGTTGTGCCTCTCTGGCCCAACCGGACCTGGATTTCAGAGCTCTTCCTCCTTGCGATAGCCCCCCCTGGTAGATCCCTTTGAGAGAGGACCTCCTCTCTCAGGGACAGGGCACCATCTGGCATCCTTGCCCAGATCTGCGGAACCTCCACCTGTGGTCCATAGATGCAGCGAGGAAGACTTAGGTAACCTACCGATGGCGGTGGTTAATACCCTCACTCAGGCTAGAGCACCCTCTACGAGGCATGCCTACGCCCTGAAGTGGAGTCTATTCGCTGAGTGGTGTGCTGAGTGGTGGCGAATATTTCCTCCCCGCCCCCCTCTCATGCCCTCTTGGGATCCCGCGGTAGTGCTTGCGAGCTTACGTGGAGATCCCTTCGAACCACTCGACTCAGTATTCTTGAGATTTCTGTCCTTGAAGACAGCGCTGCTGGTCGCGTTGGCATCGATTAAGAGGGTAGGGGATCTGGAGGCATTTTCGGTCAGTGACTCATGCCTGGAATTCGGGCCGGCCTACTCTCACGTCGTCCTGAGACCCCGGCTTGGGTATGTGCCCAAGGTTCTTACCACACTGTTTAAAGACCAGGTAGTGAGCCTGCAAGCGCTGCCTACGGAGGAGGCAGACCCAGCCTTTTCATTGCTGTGTCCTGTCCGCGCTTTGCGGATTTACGTGGACCGCACTCAGAGCTTTAGATCTTCTGAGCAGCTCTTTGTCTGTTATGGTGGTCGGCAGAAGGGAAGTGCCGTATCTAAACAGAGGTTGGCCCACTGGATAGTGGATGGCATCTCCCTCGCTTGTCTAAGCCAGGGCGAGCCGTGTCCCACAGGAGTCAGAGCGCACTCCATTTGGAGCGTTGCCTCCTCTTGGGCGTTAGCACACGGCGCCTCTCTAACGGACATCTGTAGAGCTGCGGGCTGGGCGACACCTAATTCATTTGCCAGATTTTACAATCTGCGAGTGGAACCGGTTTCCTCAAGGGTGTTGGGAAATCAGGCTACATGAGAAGACCCAGGTGGGTGTTGTAAACGCTTGCTGCGCCTCTCTCTCTAACACAGAGATACGTGCGCTTTTTGCACTTTGCCAGTTGAGTTCCCCGCTTGGCAAACCCTGCAGAGTTCCTCCGAGGCCCCCACCACCTGACTCAGCGGAGGAGTCAGGCGGTTGCCCGTTATGTTGTAGGTATGCCCGTTGGTCGTCCCGCGTTCTGGGTATAGGTGCCTGGTATGTGGAATAAAAGCCTCTTCAGCTAGAAAAGGATGTCGTTGCTGAGCACATGCTGACCTTTTATGCCAGGCTGATTGTCATTCAAGACAGCTGTGCATGCTGACGCCGCCAACTCATTGGCATTTCATTGGCCCTTTTTTTTTTACTTTTTCAGATGATTGGATTCTGACGAAATCCCTATAGTGGAAGTTTTCACATAGCATTTCCGTTCCCCCCTCGGGGAACAAGGGTTACTTCATTAACCAGAGAGTTTTTATGTTAATGTTGTTATAGCTTAATTTGCAGAGACAACTACAAGTTAGCCATTCATATGTTTATTGTTGTTTTTGTTTGTTTTTTGATTGTTTTCCAGAATAAAGAGGCCTTGCAGCAGACGATGATGCTTTTCATGACAAGAATGACAAAAAATAAATAAATTGTGTTTATTTTAAAATGTGTCATGTCTGTTTCTATTTAGATTTAATTTATAATGTTTCTATACATTTTAGAACAAATCATATAATCCTAACATTGTTATATCTATAGATGTCATTAGATGTCAAGGATTAAAGTATTACGCTGGCGCCGACGAAGATGGCCGCCTCCGTGTCGTGCTCTGCAGTTGTCTTTGTGTTTTTGTTAGTTTGTCCTGTCTTCAGTCATATTCCTACAATTAGTTTCACCAGAGACGAATTGTTGGACATTCGGACGCATACACCACCAAATATTTTTCTAGATTTGAACCTATGCGACGTTTTGTTGGACATTGTAGTCGGCGGAGCCGCATTGCTGCTCAAACACTTTTAGACACGCAGACGAGGAAAGCGTGCAGGCGCGCTTGTGAAACTCAGACAGCGCGGGTTTCGAACCGCGTTGCCTAGCATCCATCTGGCAAATCTTTGCTCTCTACCCAACAAAATAGACGAACTCATTCTTCTCTCCCAGACAAACAAGGATTTTTCGCATTCAGCTGCTCTGTGCTTCACGGAAACCTGGCTGAATGACACCAAACCGGACAACGCGCTTCACCTACCGAGCTATCAGCTGTTCAGAGCGGATCGCGATGAAGAATCGACGCGGAAATAGCGCGGTGGCGGGACGTGCTTTTACATCAACGAAAGGTGGTGTACAGATGTAACAGTTTTAAAAAATGTGCTGTCCAGATCTAGAAGCACTGTTTATTAACTGTAAGCCTTTCTACTGCTCTGTACTTCTCTGCTTTCTGTACTGTCCTACCAGGACACAACTCACATACAACAATGACAAACCATGGTTTATTGTAAAACTCAGACAGCTACGTCAGGCCAAGGAGGTTGCTTACAGGAATGGGGAGAGGGCCTTGTATAAGCAGGCCAAATACACACTGGCAAAGGAGATCAGAGTCGCAAAAAGGAACTATTCTGAGAAACTAAGGAGTCAGTTCTCATCCAGCGACTCAGCATCTGTGTGGAAAAGTTTGAAAACCATTACAAACTATAAAAAACCATCCCCCAGCACTGTAGACAACCAACGACTTGCAAACGACCTAAATGAGTTTTACTGCCGGTTTGAGAAAACCCACCAAACCCACTCAGAACTGCTGTTTACATCACCATTAACACCTCCACCTCCCCCCGCCTCCCCCATACCTGCACTTCAGTTCAGTGTAGATGATGTGCGCCAGGTCTTCCAGAAACAGAGGAGGAAAAAAGCTCTAGGCCCAGATCTTATAACACCAGCCTGTTTAAAGTCCTGTGCTGACCAACTGGCCCCCATCTTCACCCTGATCTTCAACAGATCACTGAAGCTGTGTGAAGTGCCCTCCTGCTTCAAACGCTCCATCATCATTCCCATACCAAAGAAACCCAAACTCACAGGACTAAATGACTACAGACCGGTGGTGCTGATATCTGTGGTCATGAAGTCTTTTGAAAAACTGGTGCTGGCCCACCTGAAGGACATCACTGAACCCTCACTGGACTCTCTTTAGTTTGCCTACAGAGCAAACAGGTCTGTGGATGATGCAGTCAATATGGGACTGCATTATGTTCTGCAACACCTAGACAGAGCAGGGACCTATGTGAGGATCTTGTTTGTTGACTTCAGCTCAGCTTTTAACACTATCATCCCAAAACTTCTCCTGCCCAAATTAACTGAGCTCTCCGTGCCCACCTCTGTCTGTCAGTGGATCAACAGCTTCCTAACGGACAGGCAGCAGCTGGTGAAGCTGGGAAAATTCTCATCCAGTACCCGGACAATCAGCACTGGCGCCCCCCCGGGGGTGTGTCCTCTCCCCACTGCTCTTCTCCCTGTACACGAATGACTGCACTTCAAAAGACTCCTCTGTCAAGCTCCTAAAGTTTGCAGACGACACCACACGTATCGGCCTCATTCAGGACGGTGACGAGTCTGCTTACAGACAGGAGGTTAAGGAGTTGGCTGTCTGGTGTAGTCACAACAACCTGGAGCTGAACACGCTCAAAACAGTGGAGATGATAGTGGACTTCAGGAGAAACCCCCCTGCTCTCCCCCCACTGAGCATCATGGACAGCATTGTGGCAGCAGTGGAGTCATTCAGGTTCCTGGGCACCACCATCTCTCAGGATCTGAAGTGAAAAAAGCTCAACAGAGGCTGTACTTTCTTCGTCAGCTGAGGAAGTTCAACCTCCCAAAGGAGCTGCTGAAACAGTTCTACACCTCCATCATTAAATTAGTCATCTGCACTTCAATAACTGTCTGGTTTAGCTCAGCTACCAAATCCACCCTCCGAAGACTACGTCGAATAGTTCGGACTGCTGAGCGAATCATTGGTACAACCCTCCCTACTCTCCAAGAACTGTACTTATCCAGAGCGAGCAGAAGGGCTGCTAAAATCACTCTGGACCTCTCACACCCAGCACACTGCCTCTTTGAACTTTTATCTTTTGGTCGACGCTACAGAGCACTGCGCACCAGAACAGCCCGACACAGAAACAGTTTCTTCCCTCAGGCAATCCATCTCATGAACAATTGATGATGATAATAATTGTGGAACCAACATCACTACCTGCTATATACTTTTTTTATACACACATACACTTATTTAACAACACACTTTACATGCCAGTTTGCACATAACACCTGCACATATTATGTTGTATATAGTAATACACCTGTACATACACTTGTCAATTTGTATATTGCATTCACTACTTTTTTAAATATATTTATTATCTGTTTTTTAGTCCTCTGTAATTCTGTTGCACTGTAGAAGCTCTGTCACGACAACAAATTCCTCGTATGTGTGAACATACCTGGCAATAAAGCTCTTTCTAAAAATTGCACTACAGTAATTGATCCTACACTTTTTTTCACTGATTAGTATATTTTGTTTGTTTAGTAGATAGGTGTAGTGCAACATTTAGGTGTACCTTCTTTCAGCTCTTAGTGCAAATATATCCCTTTTGTTAATACAGTATAAATATCATACATGTACCTTCTGCTAACATTTTGTTTAAATGGCATATACTGCTAATACTTAGTGTAAACAGCATCTATTAACACTTAAGTGTACTGTAAACAGCCTTTACTGTTTATTAAAATGTAGTGTAAATACCATCTTTTAACTGTAATTGACAAAAAACAATTGTTAAAATTTTGTTTAAATTAAGACTTGATAAATAAACTGTGTATGCTTATTTTTTTAGTGTAAACAGCATCATACTTTTAGTAACACTGCAATAGCATCTACCTTCTATAAACAAAGTGTAAATGGCATATACATTCTATAAGCCTTGAGTGCAAATAGCATCTCTTTCTATTTGCACTTAGTGTAAATAGCATATCTTGCTATTTGCATGTAGTGCACTTAGCGACAAAAAAAAAAAAAAAAAACGGGAAAATTACTTTAATAAACATAACCAAATTTATTTTAGGACAGATATTAAACAATTAAATTACTTCATTAAAAATAAATTACTTTTGGTACTAAATGTTAATTGAGTAAAAATGAGATGTTTTAAGTTTTTTTTTTTTTTTTTAATGAAGCACAACAGAGGTGGTGATTTGGCCAGTATTTTAATCTGGTCAAAATCTGCCTTTAACTACTGGTCCAAATTTACCTTGAACTAAGCTGTGTTTATCTGAAAATAAAAATAACACCATGGAATGTTGAACTCTCCATAATATAAATGGTTTTAAAGGAATTAGCCTATAAAATGTAAGGTGTACAGGCTGACAGCTCTGCACAAGACGTTTGGCCATAGGAGAAATGGTCGTGCCCAACTGAGCCTGGTTTCTCTCGAGGTTTTTTAAATTGTTCACTTTCGCCAATTGGTGAAGTTTTTTCCTCGCCGCTGTTGCCACTGGCTTGCATGGTTCGGGATCTGTAGAGCTGCGCATCGATGAAATTGCTCTTCAGTGTTTGGACTCTCAGTAGTGATTATTAAACCACACTGAACTGAGCTAAACTGAACTGAACTTAAACACTGAAAACTGAACTGACACTGTTTCAATTCACTATAAACTTCTATGTGAAGCTGCTTTGACACAATCTACATTGTATAAGCACTATACAAATAAAGATGAATTGAATTGAATTACAGGCTGAATTTCTCATTGAGTCTGACTTCAAGATTAACTAAAATGCACACAAATCTTTTTATATCCCCATTTGAAATTACAGCTTTTTAAAATCATAGTTCAGCATTTACTAATGTATTATTAATGTCCAAATTCATGTTTGGTAACATTAGTTAATGCTAGGGTTGGGTATCGTTTGGGCTTATTTCAATACCAGTGCTAAATCGATACTTTTAAAATGGTACCGGTGCCAAAACGGTGCCTGAACCGATACTTTTTAGCCACAAAATTATTTGACAAAAAATATATATTTTAATCATCAATTCATATTTTATATATTTGAATTGCATTAATAAATTTATTTTGATCATTTGTTTGATTTGCATTATGCTATTAACATGACATTAGCTTACTACTAACCTGTGGAAAGGCTGTCATCTTTTTTTCTGGGTTTGAGGCTTGTGACTACTTTTACATAAACATCAGTGATCTGAGGATTAGCCTTAATCTTAATAAAACAACATTATGATTCAGGTGTTTACATGAGTTGCTTTTTGAATATTACATTCATGAATCCCAGTTAAATGTTATAGCACATAGATCCATCAACGTCATTGCATCATCAGCCTATAAATGTTTCCTCCGCAGTTTGTAGACTTTAAGATAATTAAAAATCACTATTTACGTGGTAGACTCTTGATCAGAGTATTGTCTTAATCATATTAAAATCACGGTATTGGTGTCCATGTAAACATACTCACTGAAAGTTCCAGATGATGTCACAAGCTGTCAAGTACGTTTACATGGACACCAATAATTCGAAATTCAATAATTCGATCGATGTGGAGTATGCCGATTTTAGTCACATTATTGAAATGCAGTGCAGACGTGTAAACACCTTAATCAAACTATTACCGTCATGTAGGACAGATATACAACCTACTTAACTCATACATTCAAGACCATGCTTGTCAGTTATAATCCTATAGTCGGACAGATATATAGTCATCAGAGTATATTAAAAACATGAATCTTTTAAGCAGTTTAATCTTCACTCATGGCTAGTGTGTGTGCCTACAAGCTTATGTGTGTAAGTTGAGTGGAGAGGTCAGCCACAGGTCCTGCAGCTGGTTTGTTGGTTCGGCGCACCCTCTGCTGGAGACGCCCATCGTTCCTCTTCCGATTAGCTTCCTCTTCAAGATCCGTGCTCTCTTGTATTGGGATGTCAGAGTACATTAGTGATCGTTCCTGTCTCTTGTATATAATGTCACTGGAGCCATCAAATGCCACAAGGGCTAATAAATCAGGGGCACTAATAATTCTGACTTCAACTGTAAATCTATAAATTGTCCTTTCTTCATTCATGGACTTGCTCAACATGTGATGCTTCATGTTTGTTTATTTTTGAGTTGTGCACAAACATAAAGGTTTTTGTTTAAAGCTGTATTTGGTTATAGTTGTTTTTTATAGTTGTAAATGGCTCTTTGCTGAAAAAAAAAAGGTTCCTGACCCCTGATTTAAAGGTACAAACCTCAACATTATTGTTTTGATATCCATTAATTCTAACAGTAAGTATTTGCTTGTTAGTTAATGAAAATACATTTTTTTATTTAACTCATGGTACACTAACTAATGTTACCAAACATGAATTTGGATATTAATAATGCATTAGTAAATGCTGAACAATGATTAATAAATGCTGTAGTTTCAAACGGCCCTTGAAGTCAGATTCAATGATAAAGTCAGCCTGTAGCTCATTACATTTTATAGGCTAATTCCTTTAAAACCATTTATATTATTGGGAGTTGAACATTATAAGGTGTGTAGTTATTTTCAGATAAACACAGCTTAGTTCAAGGTAGATTTTGACCAGTAGTTCCAGGCAGACAAGTAGTTTCCAGGCAGATTTTGACCAGATAAAAATTCTGACCGCAGTACCGGCTACTGGCCAAATCACCACCTCTGTTGTGCTGTATTTTCTAAAAACTTAGAAATAGCTTGGCACTCTCAGCACCAAAGATATATATATATATATATATATATAT
>CAIGQZ010032280.1:7358334-7370892 GCA_903798205.1 Danio tinwini
ATATATATATATATATATATATATATATATATATATAGTTGAAGGCAGAATTATTAGCCCCCCTGAATTATTAGCTCTTCTGTTTATTTTTTTCCCCAATTTCTGTTTAACGGAGTAAAGAAACTGCTTTTACTCTAGCCGAAATACAACAAATAAGACTTTCTCCAGAAGAAACAATATTATCAGACATACTGTGAAAATTTTCTTGCTCTGTTAAACATAATTTGGGAAACATTTAAAGCCTTAACTGTGTATATATATATATATATATATATATATATATATATATATATATATACTAAGTGACAATAAAGTTAATCATTTTTAAGAGGTTAAGTGAATTAAAATAGCATCAAATTACAGCAGGTAAATGTTAACATTACTCTAATTAAGCATGAATTGAAGACTTAGCCTGAGAGTTTACCTGCCCCGGACCAGGCTAGTTTCCCAGCATAAGTTGCCAGAGTAACTAAGTTTGAACTATCGTGAGTTTGACTTATGAAACCCAATTGATAAACCTGACTTACCAAAATAAGTCTGGCTTTTTCTCCAAGCTTGATTTATGGAACAGGCCCCAGATCTGCAAGTATGAACAAAAGTTTATTGTAGAATGCTGAAAACAGGTAACATGGCAAACAGGTAAAGTCTTTACCTTTAAAGGTTGAGCAGTGTACCAGGACAAAAGGGAACTGGAGACTGGTAGTGGAGATGGACATGGAGGAGATTAGGAGACACACAACCAGGAAGGAACCACACTAGGAATGACGTCACTGTTGCTGTTACGGTAGCCTCGCTGCGTGTGTTTGGAGCTCTGTCGCGTATATTTGCAATTTACATGTTTATCATAAAATTCCTCCAAATTCGCTAAGTATTTGTCTCTCCTACTTAGGGTGAACATCCCCTTAATGCATTTTATACAACACTTAAAACTTTATACAAACAAATCTACTTTAAAACGTTCTGTCTATTAAGAATAAAACCAGAAAAACAATAAAAAGTGAAAATACAAATTTCGCAAAACTTGGTTTTGTAAACATCAGGTCACTAGCACCTAAAGCACTTATAATAAATGAAAAAATAACAGATAACAATCTTAATGCACTCTGTCTCACTGAAATCTGGCTAAAACAAATTGACTATATTAGTTAAAATGAAGCAACATTTTAAGGTTTCACATATAAGCATGAAGCTCGTCAAACTGGTCGTGGTGGTGGAGTTGCATCAATCTTTAGTGATATTCTTAATGTTAATCAGAGACAACTGACTTATGTTTAACTCCTTTGAAGTATTAGCACTTAATGTTATGCTTCCGGATATTATGCAAAAACCTATGATATCTCTCACTTTAATCACATATTTTCTAAAAGAGTTTTTGTCACACCCCTGGTCTGATCACGCTGTCACTTGTGTTTGTTTACATGTCACAAGAGCACGTGTATGTTTTGTTTAGATCCGTCACCATATGTTCACTATTGCGCCCCTCCCTCTTGTTACCCAATTCTTCTATTTACATTAATTGATTAAACTCACCTGCTGGTCATAAGTAGTTCTCCTTTCACCCTATTTATTCTCCTCATGTGTGTCGTCCAGTGCTAGATTGTTGTTTGCGAGTGTGCTCACGCTCAGCCACTCGAGTCGTGTCGTGTCGAGTCATGTCATGTCGTGTCATGTCGTGTCATGTCGTGTCGTGTCGTGTCGTGTCGTGTCGTGTTCTGTCCTGTCTGGTTTCATCCCTCTCTGTTGATCCAGTTCGCCTTTCTGTCTGGCTGCATCTCCTAGGACTAGTGCCTCCAGCATTAGGCTTCTCCTCACCTCCCTCTATTCCCAGGCCGGACTTCTCGTGCTCGGAGCCCCACCGGCCTCTTCCGATCACCGGCTTCCTCTCTCTCACTCACTCACTCCCCTGCATCCTCCACACGGCCGCACCCTCCAGCGCCCCCTGCCGGGTAATATTGAGAAGACCACTGAATTTTTGTTGTTGTAACTCCACAGCTGTTGTTTTTTTTTTTTTTTTTTTTTTATCTGAGGATCGTGAATGGGACGCCCTCTGCCAGGAGTATCTTAAGCCAGCACCCTGCTTTAGTCAAAGACTGCTAAAGGACTTTGGTTCAGTTTTCCTTTCCCTGGCTGGATTTCTTTTGGTCTTCTTGAACTATTATAATAATAATAAATATTATTATTATTATTATTATTTTTGTTGTCGTTATTGTCATTTTTATTTGAACTTATTATATATATATATATATATATATATATATATATATATATATATATATACTTGCCTTCAAGCCTGTGTCTAAGAACCCTAACAGTTTTCTGATTTTATTTCTGACTTACTAATTAAAACTGATAAAATACTAATTGTAGGAGACTTTAACATCAACATAGATGACGATAACGATACATTAGGACTCGCGTTTATGGATTTACTACATTTACTTGGGATAGAGCAAAACATTGTTGGCCCAACCCATCGCTTAAAGCATACAGTACATTAGATCTAATTCTGTCGTATGGATTTGAGGTCATTGATGTAGACATTATACCACAAAGTGATGATATTACAGACCACTACCTCTTACTATATAAGCTGCGTTTATCTGAAATTATCAGATCTGCACCGATATACCGCCTTAGTAGAACTATCGTTCCATCTACCAAAGATGAATTCACAAATAACTTACCTGATCTTTTTCTATTTCTAAATGCACACGCAAACGCAAATGACCTTGATGTAGTAACCAGCAGCATGGATGCCATCTTTACTAGCACACTAAATACTGTGGCACCCATCAAATTAAAAAAAGGCTAGAGAGAATAAAACTACACCATGGTACAATAGTCATACTCTCCCTCTCAAAACAGCAACCCGTGCCCTGGAGCGTAATTGGAAAAAGGTTTTTAGAACTGCATACAAAGACGGTATGTCCAGCTATAGGACTGCTCTAAAATTTGCCAGGGCTGAGCACCTCCGCAAACTGATAGTAAATAATCATAACAATCCTAGATTTTTATTTAGCACCATTGCTAAATTAACAAATAATCGGTCTCCATCTTTGGAACAAAATGTCCCACCGCAAATTAGTAGTGATGACTTCATGAATTTCTTCAGTGATAAAATAAAAGGCTTTAGACAGAAAATAGATGTTAAACTTTCTGCACAACCTTATACTCCAGATCCAGTAAACATTCAATTGAATCAAAATAACCTACAATGCTTCAAAATCATAGAACAGAAAGAGCTAGATTAAGTTATAAATAGTTCTAAACCAGCTACGTGTATGTTAGCCCCAATTCCAATAAATTTGCAGAAAGAATTGCTACCTGTTATAGGAGAACCTTTCCTTAACGTTATCAACTCTTCTTTATGTTTAGGCCATGTTCCAAATCCCTACAAGCTAACTGTTATTAAAACTATTATTAAGAAACCACAACTGGACCCCAGCAACTTAGCTAATTACAGGCCTATTTAAATATTCCATTTATGTCTAAAATACTAGAAAAAGTTGTATCTATTATTGGACATCTCTTTCAATCCATCTCCTGCTCCCGCTGGCCAGGCCAGGTTGTGGCGGGGTTGGGTTTGTGAGGCTTGTGGGGGTTGGGGTTGTGGGGGGTTGGTCGTCTGCGGCCGAGGGTTGTGGGGGTCGGTAGCCCATGGCCGGAGGGAGAGCAGGATCCACCTCCTCACCCGCTGGCCAGCCAGCCAGACGCCCCCCCCAGCCAGCCAGCCAACCAGTCCCAGCCAGTCAGCCCCACCTCCACCCCATCTTGGGGTTGGGGGTTAGGGTTGTGGGACTTGGGGGTTAGGGTTGTGGGAGGTTGGGGGTCAGTCGTCTGCGGCCATAGGGGTTAGGTAAAACGAGATCCACCTCCTCACCCGCTGGCCAGACTGAGATCAAAGTCAGCTGTGGGTAACCAACAGCACCTCTCCTTCCCGACGCCGGAATGGATTGTCCCCAGTCTGTTTCCGGCCTTGCCGCCCAGGGCAAGGACAGGTCCATGTCCAAAAAGAGGTGTCCGAGGTCCGAGGTGATGCCAGCTACCCACCTGACTCGTCTTGAAACACGGACCAAGGAGTCTAACACACGCGTGAGTCAGGGAGTGCCCTCGAGCCCCCACGGTGCAATAAAGGTGAAGGGTGGGATTCCTCCTGCCTAGCCGGGGGCACACCACCAGCCCACCTCTCCCACTCCGTAGGGAAGGTGGAGCTAGAGCGCGTGTAATGGTACCCGAAAGATGGTGAACTATGCCTGGGCAGGGCGAAGCCAAAGGAAACTCTAGTGGAGGCCAGCAGCGGTCCTGACGTGCAAGTTGATTGTCCGACCTGGGTATAGCGGCGAATGACTAATCGAACCATCTAGTAGCTGGTTCCCTCCGAAGTTTCCCTCAGGATAGCTGGCGCTTGCCACTCAGTTTTATCCGGTAAAACGAATGACTAGAGGCCTTGGGGCCAAAATGACCTCAACCTATTCTCAAACTTTCAATGGGTATAAAGCACAGCCTGCTGGCTTGGAGCCAGGCATGGAATGCGAGTCGCTCAGTGGGCCGTTTTTGGTAAGCAGAACTGGCACTGCGGGATGAACTGAATGCCAGGTTAAGTGCGGTGACGCAAACAAACCCGGAGAAGCTGGCGGGTGCCCCGGGAAAGAGTTCTCTTTTCTTTGTGAAGGGCAGGGCGCCTTGGAACAGGTTCACCCCAAGTGACGGGTCCACCCCCTGGAAAGCTCCACGCTTCTGGCAGCGTCCAGTGACCTCTCATCGGCCCTTGAAAATCCGGGGAAGAAGGGGTAAGTCATGCGCCGGCTCGTACCCATATCAGCATGTTGGAACAAGGCAGCGTAAGGGATTTTTAAAAGCTTTTACAGAGATTATTTTAGGATTTTATGTCAATGTTTTAACTAGTCATAACATACAGTTAGTAATTCTGTTATAGGCTATAGGAGCACATGAAACGAAGTGTAGAAGTTGAGTCAGAGAATAAACAGCTACGTTCATTAAACATGCAACTGCAGCAACAGTTGCTAAAATCACTCAACTCTTTATCTGGTGAGTTTTTCATCTCCTTATTTTCGCAGAAAAATGCAATCTGTCATGTTTAATTAATATTATTTTATTATTATTGTTGTTGTTATTATTATTAAATTCAGCGATTATTTTAGCACAGAAAATCTTATTGCCACAATTTTTTATTTTGTAATTTGTCAATTTTTCTAAAAGGTTCACAAATAATGACTAATGTTATATTTTGTTAAAGCATTGCATAATATGATGTCATAGACACATCTACTTAACTATGTAATTTATTGAAATGTACAATGTGTAAAAAATTTGAGAGCATCTAATTTGTTATATCACATCTGTTTTCTTCTGCTTATGCAAGGTAGTACAGACAGCTGTGGCAGCTTACAGTTCAATCAAACATTTCAATTGACACAAGCTCTACCTTCCAACTGGCCCAAATGACATGCAAGAATTGAATAATTCTCCCACTTTTACTAATTTCACTCAGCAGCCCTAACTCTGACTGACCACCAGCTTTGCTGTGTGACGGACCCAAAGGGCCTATATTAAAACACAGTAATATTATGAAAAAGAATTACTGTAGAAAAACTACAATAATAATAATAAATATATCAATATAATATTATACAACAGTAACTATGTTTTTATTGAATTCACTTTAGACAGTTATGGCCACAAGTTATAATAATAGTTCTATTATTAATGTTAGTTACTGTATTTATTTACTATCATAAACTAAGAATAAATGAACAATATTTGTACAGCACTTAATGATCATATTTCAGCATTTACTAACGCATTATTAAACTTTACATTACACATCAGAAAAAAAGGTACACGGTGGTACAAATAACGTTCCTTGAGGAACAGTTTTGTACCTTTGTAAAAAATGTACCTTATATGGTACAGAAAAGACTTCTTATGATACTGTTCTGCCACCAGAGCCATCAACAAATCCCTCTGAATTCCCAGAATGACGGGTGACAGATCCTCCAGAATTCCCTGTATGGCGGGCGCCAGATCCTTCAAAATTCCCCAAATAGCAAGCACCAGATCCACCCGAATTCCACGAATGGCGGGAGCAAGATCCTTCCAAATTCCACAAATGGCAGGAGCCAGATCCTCGCCAGTGCTTCTTGACCCAGAGCCTCCTTACCCACTGGAGTTGTCTGTACCACCAGTGTTTCCTGAATCAGAGCCTTCTGACTCACTGGAGTTGTCTAAACTGCCAGTGCCTCCTAACCCAGAGCCTCCTGATCCATTGGGGTCATCTGAACCACCAGTGCCTCCTAACCCAGAGGCTCCTAATCACTGGGGTAGTCTGAATTGCCAGGGCTTCTTGTCTCTTGACCTACTAGGGTTATCTGATCCACCATTGTCTCCTGCTCCAGACCCCTCACAACTTCATTCTCAAGGCCCTTCACAGGACTTCTGCAGCTCCAGAGTCTAGGTCCTCCGCAGCTTCACACACTTGGTCCTCCGCAGCTCCATGGTCCAGGTCCTCTGCAGCTCTTTGCTCCAGACCCTCCACAGCTCCTCGCTCCAGGTCCTCTACAGTTCCACTTTGTTTCTGTTCAGGTTCTTCATTGATGCAGCTGTGGCCTAATGGTTACTGAGTTGGACCCAAAGGTTGCTGGTTCAATTCTCTGTCCCAGCAGGAATTGAAGATGGGGGAGTGAATGAATTTCTCCAAATTTGATGCCCGTCTGAGGTGCCCCTGAGCAAGGCACCGAACCCCTAATTGGCACTATCCTCTCAGGCACTAGAAGCACTGCTCACTCGTATCTGTGCACTTGGATGGGTCCAAATGCAGAGGATCAATTTTAACCATACTTCACTTCACTAAACAAAGATTGCGATAAGCAAAGACAACATCTCCATAAAATTACTTTGCAGAGCACATCATTACCCAAGCTGGCCACCCCTGCCAGACAGGACACACGGTTTGGGCATCTGATCACGATGCACCATCTGAGGGGTAGATCCAGGATACGCTGAAGGCATTATAAATTGAATTTGATCTGGGAATATTAAACTATATTAATAAACTTTATTTTGAATAGCACATTTAAAAGTAGAATCTCAAATTGCCTAACATACAGTATTAAAAACACATAGGTCCAAAATACAAAAAAGATTTGGACAAAAACTGTGTTTTGAATGCCTGGGTTTATTTATTTATGTTATGCATATACCAAATAAAAAAATTTGTACACTGCTTTAGGACTGGCAAAGACTGCACATATTGTTAAAGTGTTTCTGCTGTAACTGTTGAGGGTTTACAAAAAATATTGTGTTTTCCATGTTTTACATCTACTGTCATTTGTGATGTTTTTCTTTTTCTAATTTTCACAGACCGTGGGCAACCAAAATCAAAGGGCACCTTACAAAGTATGTGCAACGAAAATATTACTCAAAGATATCTAAAATCTATATGTATTTTAAGTATATTTACATAATCTTTTATAGTTGCAGAGGCTGACTTTGAGCAGTGATTCTATCCACAAAAGAAGATGAGGTACAACATTGCCCCCATCATCTTTGCACATGTATTAATAATAAAACCCCCTACTGCACAGATTTATATGTGCATATTGTATGTACAATCATATTTTTGATTATACTAATTCTGTCAGATTCAATTGGTGAGACTTGGAGACATCCAAATCCGCAGTGAGACCTGGACAGCAATACAGAAAAACACTAGGGCTTATTTATTTGTTAAAGAATTGGCTGTGGCATTCTGGGGAACAAAGACTTTGGGGGAGAGAAGTCAGGGAAGGAAGGAGAGAAGACAGGGAAGGAATGCCCAACCACAAAAACCACAGAGAAGCCTTTAACCCCACAAAAACTACATACACTAAAAGGTAGCAGTAGCCACAAATTCTTTGTAAAATGCCAAGTACTGAGGTATGAAGTAATAATGTGTCTTTGTTCTTGTAGGACAGAAACATCACTGCTTATCTGTACATTTTCTTTTCAGCCTGCTTCAAGGAGTGACTGGTGAGAAACAATGTGGAGGAGCCAGAGCTGCAGACCAGATTTGTAAAGGCTGGACGTTACATTACAGAAAAAATTATGGACATTAAAAAAAAAAAAAAAAACAGTTCCTTGATTTCAATGTCACTTGTTACTTGATTGATGTCAATGTGTTGGTAACACTTTTGATTGTGTTCATACTTTAATGATTTATTTTACAGTTCTGAATGACGTTGTAGAAAAGTTTGTTTGTAGGATGGGAAAAAGAAGATGGGGTCAGCGGTAAATGGTAAGTAAAGGTTTTATTTACAATGTTATCACACAACACGTGTAGCTGTGGATGTGTGTGTGTGTGTGTGTGTGCTCTCCACTCTCTCTCCCGGCTGCTCCTTCTCTTCTTAAAAAGGGTGTCTCTCCGGTCCAATCACTAGAATAAACAGGTGTTATTTATTATTTCTGATTGGCCTGCTGATTAGCCGCCGGGCTCCTAGCATGCTCTCCCCCCTCATTGGGTGTTCGATCATGCTTACCTCTCCACAGACGTATTGCATTGTCTACAAACCAGTTACTTAGGAATAGTTTGGTGTTTTTTAAGATTAAGACATTTGTTTTTTAATTAACATTTATATATCTTATTAGTCATATAGTAATAGTTACTTTGTATGTTAATAAGTGCTTTATTAACTTTAGGTCACAAAACAGGATGAAGTTGAGTTAATAAAGCGTTTATTAACATACAAACTAGTTTATTAATCATTTAATTATGCATTTAGAATGATCTTAAAAAAACACCTATTCTTAAATAACTGGTTTGTAAATAATGCAATACTTAATTTAGTAATGAAAAATTAATCATTAAGAAAGCATGAAAACACAATCATTATGCACATTATGCATGTAAGTGAAGAATACAGCATGTGTAGCTGTAGTTATAAACTGCTTATTAATGTCTATTAATGTTGAGTTAATGCTTAACAAATAATAAATTACTAATGCTAGTGCTTAATGAATGGTCCATAGTTTGTAGTGTTGCCTTGCCTGTTATAAAGTGTTACCAATGTGGATTATTTTTATTTACTTGTTGAGAGTGTTGATGTTTTGTTCAAATAATGTTATTTGTGTTCATGTTTACTTATTATTATTATTATATCATCATTATTTATAATACAAATAAATAACATATAATGTAAATTAATGAACGCTTGTGCTTTCATGATTTTTATCATGAACAGGCTACCATGCAAAAAAAAAAAAGTAAACTAGCAGAAATTTTTTTTAATGTTACCAGCACGGGATGCTGCGTAAGAAGCATCAAGGGGTGCATCAAAGGCACAGATAAGTACGGGTTGTGTCACACCATCTCTAAATATTTAATTCTAAACAGCTTTGAGGTATACGGACACATCAATGTCAGGCGTTTGCACTTGTTGCTTATAGAAGGCAAAACGCGCAGTACGGCGCATTCGGTGAGCGACTCCTTCATCAACATGCATGATCACATTTACCTAATTTGCTTCAACTAAGCATTCGCAAGTATGGCTATATTTTACAAGCAAGGAATCTGACACACCAACATGCAGCAGATGCTTTACAAAAATTGTGTGTAAGGGGGGAAACGTTAAACTTATGAAATCTGAGGGCTCATGGAATCAACTAAAATGTGAGGAACTACGTTTACATGGACATCAGTAATCAAATTATTTGCCTTTTCTAATTAAGACAATAATAAAATTAAGGCATTTACATGAATTGCTTTTTGAATGTTCCTTTCATGATCCCGTTTTACATGTTATATCACATAATTCGATTAATATCATTGCGTCAGCGCTATCCACATTTCCTCCGGAGTTTTATGTAATTTCGGGTGTTTCATTTTTAATTTGTCGACTTTAACTGCAGTTTGGCACTTTCACTTTCATTCGGGAACATTTTATGCATGCCCTTGTGTCAAACGAGATATTGGATGCAACTATGAACTGCTGGAAGAGTGTTGTTTTAATGAAAGTTCATACCTCATGCTGAATGGAAGAAAAAAAACCTTTGCATTTCACGATGCAGGTGTCTGTGGTCTGCACTGACTTGGTAGGTGCAAAAAGTGTTAAACAGCCATAGATGTGTGTGCGTGTGTGTCTATGTGTGTGTGTGGACTATCCTCACGCAAAACATGGCAAAAATTTGTTTAATTAAGGTTATTAAAGGAGATCCAGTACACCCTCTTGTTTTTTTATACCCAATTTCTGTTTAACGGAGAGATTTTTTCAACACATTTCTAAACATAATAGTTTTAATAACTCATTTTTATTAACAGATTTATTTTATCTTTGCCATGATGACAACAAATAATATTTTACCAGATGTTTTTCAAGAGAATTCTATACAGCTTAAAGAGACATTTAAAGGCTTAACTATGTTAATTAGGTTAACTAGGCAGGTTAGGGTAATTAGGCAAGTTATTGAACGATGATGGTTTGTTGTTGTAGACTATCGAAAAATATATAGTTTAAAGGGGCTAATAATTTTACCTTAAAATGGTTTTTAAAAAATTGAAAACTGCTTTTATTCTAGCCGAAATAAAACAAATAAGACTTTCTCCAGAAGAAAAAATATTATCAGACATACTGTGAAAAATTCCCATGATCTGTTAAACATAATTTGGGAAATATTTAAAATAGAAAAAAAAATTCAAAGGGGGTCTAATAATTCTGACTTAAACTGTATATAATCTCATGAATGTTGTTTTTACGAGGTTCTTAAAGAAACGCAAGTTATTTGCCCTTTATAGGTGTCGAGATTCAAGATGGTGCTGCACACACTTAAGCCTGGTTTATACTTCTGCGTCAAGTGATCGGCGTGACCCACTACGTATGCAATGCGCGTAACCGTGCATTTATACTTCTGCGCGCTGTTTCTGTTGTTGTGCAATAACATTTCCGAAACGCTAGCTGGCAGTGACGTGTTTATGTTCCTTTGTGTCGAGTTTCTTTGCTGGTGTTTTGTTTTTTTTGATCGCTTTCTTAATGTACAAGTGGTTCAAACTCGCTCCTTTGTATGCAGGAACCGGCGTTCGTGCAACAAATTTAACAAAATTTAACCAGGTAAACACAAAACAAAACTTTTCATCCGGAGCTCCTTCACAGGATTGACAATTGTAAACAGTCGCTCCAACGGACTCGTGCGGCTCTCTGTCCTGCCCACACTCAGCAGCGCTACCAAGCTGACCAATCACAGAGCTTGCCCTACATGTCATTGCGACGTGTAGTTACATTTTTTGAGAGGTGCGCGCCAGCGACACCCATGAGGGCTATGCATCCACACGTAGGCTGCACCATATCGTATGAGTGCGCTTGACGCAGCAGTATAAATCAGCCTTAAGGTCCAATCCCAATTGTATTTTTGTACCCCTACCCCTTCCCCTTGGCCCTAAAAACCAAGTGTTAAGGGAAAGGACTTCAAAGGGCTTGGGACAGCCCCACAACACCTGCACACGTCATCACGATCTCTAGCTTCTTATGAGATCAGAAGATCGCAACTGCTGTAGTTATTCCAGTTGTGTTTTTTTTTTTTATTATTTATCTTCAGGAAATCACTGAAGGCATATATTATATTATCATAACAATCTAATGTGGCAATAAGATCGTAACTATACTTTGCATTTACACCGTGGCCATATTCATCTATGTAAACACAAAAAACAACATTAACATTATTGCAGACACTGTAAAAAGGTCATTCTCAGGCACTAGACTTTACTGTGTCATCGAGTGTCAGAATGTTGTGGGACTGCTATACAGGAGTGATTATTATGGATAATAGCGAAATTTAGCGGTTTTTATTTTAACATATGCTTGTTTGTTGTAATAATGACAAAAAAATACTAATTTGTGGATATCCTTACTTCCGGTTGCAGCTGTGGCTGGTGTATTCTGGGAAATGTACTTGGTTTTGAGTGTGGACCTGAAAAATCTTTGTTTGAAGGTGTATCTACTCCTTGCCCTTAGCCCTACGCCTTCAAGCTAAAGAGAATTGGGACACCCCTACCCCTTTATAGGAATGCACAAAAAGAGGGGTAGGGGCAAGGGCTAAGAGGTAGTATTGGGATTGGGCCCAAATGTCCTTTATTGTAAACTAAGTTGTAAATAAAAAATAAAAAGATAATTATTATTTCAATAAGAAACTGATTTCTAGTGAAGGTTATCATTTTTTAAACTGTGAAATATTATTGAAGGGAGACAGCTGGAGAGCCATGTGTTTTTGGTCAAAGAGCCAGATGTGGCTTGCGAGCCATAGGTTCTCTACTACTGCTTTAAATGTTTTGGGGTTTTTTGGTGGTAATTTGATCCGGTTATACAGTACTTTATAGGCATTCTACAGGATGTGCAAATAAATACAGTACAGACTTGAGATTCCCATGCAAGAAAATTTAATGTTTATCCATTTGCAGAACAGATTTTCCTAAAAGACTACTACATAACATAGCTCTAACAGCAGAACAAATTGATAAAATAGAAGATTTAAAAACACATTAAAATAGAGAAACCATAAACTTGTCTTTTT
>CAIGQZ010032280.1:7380892-7422637 GCA_903798205.1 Danio tinwini
CTGTGGCATTGCAACATCGGCCAGCTATCCCCTAATGTAAGACCACTTGGTGCCTTCTCTGCATTCTGAAAAAGACAAGTTTATGGTTTCTCTATTTTAATGGGTTTTTAAATCTTATATTTTATCCAATTGTTCTGCTTTTGTTTTATATATTCTTGTTCATCAAAGAATGAAAAAAATATGTACTACTCTATATCTATTTGACCTGCAAATGGATAAATATAAAATGTTCTTGCATGGAAATCTCAAGTCTGTACTGTATTTATTTGCACATTCTGTAGGAATACCATAACAAAAAAAAGGAGTAGGTCTGTGTTGAACTTAATAGTGCAGATTAAGACTAATCTATTTTGATTATGTAATACAATTATGTATAACCAGATCAAATTACCATAAAAATCCATTTAAAGGTACAAACCTCAACATTCAAAAATATTGTTTTGATATGCATTAATGGTAGCAGTAAGTATGTGCTTTAAAGTTAGTTTAGTTAATAAGTTTTTTATTGTTAATACAGGTAAAGCAGTCACGTGGTGCGATTTTTCTCAGGTCAGAGTTCACCAAGCTTAAACTTTGCAACTGCAAAACTCAAGCTTGCGTTTCCAGTCTGCCACATTTGCATGGGTATGAATAGAAGTCTATGGGGTGAAAAGTGCAGTTTAACCACGACTTTTGAGAATCTAAACAAGAGGGTGTAAAACAAGACACAAGGAGGCAGGATAGTAGGAGCACATGACTAACACAAACAAAGACAAAGCCATGAGCTTAGGCACATAACAAATCAAGCGCAATTAAACAAAAGCAATACTGACTGTACAGACTGATAGAAAAGACAAGACTGTCAGGGTGGGACCCTGATTAAAAAAAGTGTTATTCTTTGTGGTTAAAAAAAATCTTATTCTTGGTGCAATCAGTAGAATGTCGGAGCTCAGTAATCAAATTATTTAATTTAATCTAAATAGGGCAATAAAATGATTAAGATGTTTAGATGAGTTGCTTTTAGAATGTTTCTCCTTTTATGTTTTAAATGTTAGTACATAGATCTATTAACGCCATCACATCACCACAGTATGCTCTAGAGCTTCATGTAGTTTTTGGTGTTTCATTTTAAATTTTTTGACTTGAACTGCAGTTTAGCAGTTTCACTTTCATTCAATCACATTTCCATAAAGCCCCATGACAAACTCTGAGATAAGAATGAAGTAAGGACTAGTGAGACAATCCTTTTAATGGGAGTTGATACTGCAAACCAAATTGAAAGAGAATTTCCGCATTTCCCAGACAGCATTTGTGTTGGGTGATGGAGGGTGTGATGAGTCTCCAGAAGTTCACTGTGTGTGTACTGTGTGCCCTTGGAGATGTGGGTGTCTGTGGTCCTGTACTGACTCAATAGGTGCAGAGTATATAGCTGAGCATATCAGAAAAACCAAACCTTGGTAACGCTTTCTTTTACAACCTGCAAAGTACTGCGTAAGTACAGTGAAATATAAAGAATGTATGTGTAAGTATAAGGGAACAAACTGTAATGCTTTGGAAATAAGTTGGGGATAACAACCAGATATTCAACACGAAAAGTACCATGCAAGTATATTGAATTTAATGTGTACTTTTCTATAAATTGCAAAGGAACAAACCATAAGGTTTGTGTAATAAGGGGCTAACAATAAGATATTCATCACACAAAGAACCGTGTAAGTATATTGTATGTATGATATACTTTTCTTTAAGTATTGAATACATATAAAGAATGATGCAAGGGTGGTGACAACCTAATGCAACCTGCAAATGTACATGGACCTGCGTAAGTACATTAATAATAGTACCCTTATTGCGGGTTTTTATATGGGGTGTTTAATGAATAAAAGGTTTACAACCTGTGAAATTATGAAACCTTATTGTATACTGTATGTATTTTAAATCTGCAATTCAATATAAAAATATATGTCCATACACTACTTGCCTTATGAATGTTAACTCGTTAATCTCACCACTGCCAGCAATGTCTCAACATCACTATCAACAAATAACTTTGCATGATATAGGCCTAACGTCAGGGTTCAATGCTGATTAAAACAGGCTAGCATCTTTACTGCTGTTTGCAGAGGGGGGTTGGGGGGTGGACCAACATTTCAGTGAATATTGCATTTCAGTGAATGTATAGCTGATGTGTTATAGAAAAATGTAGTACAGTATTTATTCCCTCTTGTTCCCTGTACCTAGTTAAAGGGTAAATATGGCATTTACGACATAAAGGATTTTAGCAAGCTATACATGTTCCTTTTTATTGTTTAATATGCGTGTGTGTTGGTTGTCCAACAATTTCACACACTAAACATTTACAGATACTATATGGACACTATACATTACTATCAAACAAAACTACTATCATCATCATATGGGAGGTGATCATTTATAGTGATAATAATTAAGGCGCAGAAGGAAAAAGTTTAAATATATGTGCAGGGATTATAGACTTTGAAGTAAAGATTATTTGCAGTTCAGTATATATTTAAATTCTGTTTTACTTAGTTAATGGTAAGTAAATTTTACATTTGGGTGAACTACCCCTAAGGTTAGTGTAACCCTCCTCCGAAATGGTAAGTACACACTAGGTTCAGATACTCAGCTTAAGGTCAATGAATTATATTAAGATTAATAATCATGAATTTCACACAAATTACCATTTCACATGAAATGTATTTTTATTTATTTTTTTATCCCAAAACAATTTTAAAGTGTGGTGCGAAATCAATGTATGTGTTTGTCTTTTTTTCTCAGTTCAGTCTTTCTGGTTCAAAAAAATGTTTCCTTCCGTGGAAATCAGTCCAGTCTTTTAAATAAAAAACAAAACTAAAAGGGGATCAAGTGGATCAGAAAAAAAATATAGTTAGTTCCAATCCAAATCTGGAATTTAAGGGAAAAAATACGTTTAAGGGCTCACAAGAATAATCCTAACACACCGTGGTATCTGGTGAGACATCAAGCAGCAATCAATGACAACATGGATCCAAAGATCAAGCGTATCTGGCTCGCCATCTTCCATCTGGAAAAATTCTATTGCATCTAAAAACCTGGCCTGCAATAAAACAGGCACATCCATATCATATTATTTCAATCCAGCAATCAACTATATGTGAACTGTAATGCTAATTAACAGTTTAAAGATCATTAATAAATAAAAATTCCTTAAACATTCACAATCGTGTTTTCAATTTACTAAATATACATATGTTAGATAAACTCATTCAATGATTTTTTCAACTTAAATTTAACACTCAAATAGGTAATGACAGCATCAAGCTAATAATATTCACGTTTCTTAAATAAAAAATCACATAGTGTGTCCCCAACCGTGCATTACATTGCCTGCTTAATATTACAACATTTAGCTTTTACAAATCAAGGTGAAAATATATATATACATTTTTTTTTTCTTTTAAACTCAAAATAATTTAAGCAAAACACAGGAAAAATATTACAGGCAGTATACAAGGCACGTGCAGAGGTAGCAGCTTTGGGTGCTTGAGCCCCTGCCCTTTTTTCTTCTGGAGAGAAAGTGCCCTTTTTTCCTGCATGGGATAATATAATTTTTTTAAATACTAATAATAATATAATATATGTATAAGTTAATGCATGTTCTATTTAAGGACAGCTTTCCCTGTCAGACAATACAAAAAAACTAAATTTTAAAGTATATCTTGGTTTTAGTCTAGCCACTCCAAGCGAGCCTCGAACTAGCGATTTGGAAAGAAAAGCCACATGTGAGGCAAATGCTCTAATGAAGGCTCTATTTACATTGTTACTCTGTCTTCAAAAGTGAGGCGTCAACAGTGGAGTAAAGTCTATTAGCGCTTTTGCCAGCTCCTGCATCCGCATTGCACATGGACTGCATCTTTGCTATAGCTTTACAGTCTGACCCATACACAGCAGACGGAGTATGTGTAAAACATACATTACTAGTTGACCTCCGTTACGGCAGCACGATATGATCGAAAGAACCGCCGATGTAAATTCATCCGTCATTCATCTATATTGTGTGGAGGTGAGTAATGGTTAACAAAAGACTACCTGAGGCTCAAATTTAATGTCAGCTAATTATCCAAAAGTTCAAAAGCAAATAGGTTATTTTGTCCTGCTAACATCCTCCTGATTAACAACCATGTAATAAGTTAGCTAAAGTTTAGCCAGGGCAATATCATAGGCATACAGGCTAGTGTAATGGAAAAATGACAGCTGGATAGTAAAAATATTGCCCTCTCGTTTTTTGCAGTCACACAGAACATATAATGTTACTTGAAGCTATAAAACATGTACATATAGGCTAGCTATAGAAGTCAGTGGCTATCAGTGTGTCTTACATTCTTTAAATTATTTTATTTTGTTCAACAGAAGAAAAAAATACAAAAATAATAGATAGAAAAGGGAAATTTCACACACAAATTTAAATGTACTCACCCTCAAGTGGTTCGATTTCTTTGTTTCTTTATTTTGCTGAACACTAATGAATTAAAGATTAAAAAATATATATTTTAAAGAAAGCTATAGACTTTAAATCATTGACTTCCAGAGTAGGAAAAACAAGTACCATAAAAAGTCAATGGTTACAGGTTTCCTGCTTTCTTCAAAATATTATTTTGTGTGTTCGACAGAAGAAAAGAAGTCAAATAGGTTTGCAACAAGTAAAAGGTGAGTAAATGGTGATAATTTTCAGTTGAATTAACTATCCTTTTAAGGGTGAGTATATGGTGAATTTAGGGTAAAATCTCCTTAATAATCTCTTTATAATATATTTTATTTATTAAAGTACAATTAATACTAATATTTATTAAAAAGTCATTTTTTTCCATTTGAGCCCCTGCCCCTTAAAAGGTCTCTTCACGTCCCTGTCTGCCAGACACAGAGATGATGAGTTTACTCTCTGTATCAGGAAATTATGACAACGGTTCTGGGAGTGTATCCAGCAAATATGAAGAGCACACAGACATGAATAGAACACAGGGAGATTTAATGAGTGATGATTCTGCTGTGATGGTCTTGCACATCAGTTTGGTCACTCGTAAGGGCAGTGATAAACTTGGTTCATTACACATTGGGATGCTGAGTGTGATATGAAAATGTCAATGTTTATTCAATGAAAATACAATGCTGAATATGCCCATTTTTTTGTCAGAGCAAAGTATAGCTGTTTTGTAGCCTGTGCCTTTAAATGCAATTGAGCTGATTCTGCCTGCCCATCATTCTCATGTGTGTGTGTCTGCTTTTCTTGCATCATGTCAGATAAACAGCAGTCAGTGACAGAGACAGACATGGATGAAGCAGAGATGCAGTTTAATAGTCGAAAATAAGTAGTAAGTTTTATTTGATGTATTTGTTGAGTTTACTCAAGACTAGTCTTATGCAGTGGTTTATGCCCAAACTGTACAAAAGTGTATAAAACAATTCAGTGCAGGTATACATACAGATGGTTCTACATGCTATTGCCACATTGTACAGTAAAATGCCCTAACACAAAAACAAAGAGCTGCACTGAATATTTTCTATGGTAAGCGCATACCAGCGGTTTGTCACTTTAATTAATAAGTTTATAAATATGGACTTTTTTTTAGATACAAATGTGTACTATTTTTAGTACAGCTTTAGTACAGTTTGTGTATGATAATAGACATGCACATTTTTTTTCTTTTTTTAAGGAATAATAACTAGGAATTGACAGCTAATATGATGGTGATTTGATGCTTCGCAAAAGTTGCAGACATCTTTACCAATATTAAAATGCTTTTTTAAAGCAAAATGAACTTAAATGTTAGGTTACTAGCGTAACCCCAGTTCTCTGAGAACAGAGCGAGGTATCTCACTATGGAAAACACCTCAGGCATGACAGACTATGGAAGCACCAATTACACCACGTCTATCTCATGTTCCCCGAATATGCATTTGAAGCACGCTCTTCCCGAGTGTAATGCGTGAAGTCTGGTGAGATACCTCGTTCTGTTCTCAGAGAACCTGGGTTACGCAAGTATCCTACGTTTTCTTTAAAACATTCGCTCGGGTATCTCACTATGGGAATGATATATACTACTTCCGTAACGCATGCTTTCCGAAGCCCCCCAGACAGAATCAATTGAAAGATTGATTACACCACTTCACGGGCCAGACCCAAATGTTGATTTGTTCTGGGTGAGGGTGAAATATTTGCACCTCTGCTTGTGACAGCAGGTCCTGTTGCAACGGAAGCAGCAAGGGTTCTCCTCGCATAAGCTCAGCGATCTCTGCCAACCATAGCCTGCCCGGCCAACGGGGGCTATTAGAAGAAGAGACAACCCGGTTTCTCTTACTCTGTCCAGGGTGGGAGAAATTACGCTTAACGGTGGGAATGTGTACAGCAGCACGTTTGTCCACAGGTGCCCCAATGCATCCACACCCAACGGCACATCCTCGTCCCCATCCAACGTTTTGTGATTGCCCATGAGGCGAAGAGATCTACGGCAGCCTTGCTGTACATCTCCGAAATTTGATTCATCATCTGCAGATGGAGAACCCATTCTCCGTACGTCGGGTTGCCCCTCGACAGAAAATCTGCCCCCACATTTCTGACTCCCAGGAAATGCGTCGAGCGCAGTGAGCTCAAGTTGGCAACGCTCCAGACAATCAGCTTTTTTGCTAGATTGTGCAGCTGCAACGATCACACTCCCCCCACCGTTGTGTTGTCCATCCTGACTAAAACATGAAAACCCTCCAAGAATGGGAAAAAATGTTCTAAAGCCAGAAAAACTGCCACCAGCTCCAGCATGTTTATGTAAAGCTCACGCAGTCAGTGCGTCCAATGACCGCTTACCGATCTGCCCTGAAATACGGCTCCCCATCCCGTTAGAGATGTGTTCGTAGTTACAACTTTTTTCAGAAACACGCTCCCCAGTGGAGCCCCTGATCGAAATATGCAGGGGTTTTTTTCCTGTGGTGGAGAGCCATCATGCACTCCATGGATATCCGCACTCACTCAATGCTGAAAATCTCTCATTTCTAATAAAGCCCAGCGGGAACACATACAGAGATGAAGCCATCATGCCCATCAAACGGAGAAAGGTTTTGAACGAGACCAGGTTTCCTTTGCAAAAATGGGTCAGGCATAGACCCAACGCTGTAATCCTTCTGTCTGAAAGCCTGGCGTGCTATGTTCCACCATCTAGGTGTGGATATGCGGATATCGCTGCTTCCATGCATCTGCTGTACATCCGCAGAGCTAGACTAAGCCCGAATGGAAGAGAAACAAATTCAAACACTTTGTTCTGAAAGGAAAACCTGAGATATTTTCTGTGTGCTGGATAGATGCTTATATGAAAGTAAGCATCCTTGAGATAGATCGAGGCTAACCAATCGCCCCGGCGGATCAAACGAGTGAGAGCCCCTATTGTGAGCATCTTGAATTTGTACTTTCTAAAGTGTTTCTTTAAAGCACACAGGTCCAGTATTGGGCGCAGACTCTCATCTTTCTTTGAAATTAGGAAGTAACAAGAGTAAAAACCCATCTGAGTTTCCTCCACTGGAACTAGTCTTATAGCTACTTTCTCTTTGAGGGAGGATATTTCTGCCTCCAGCACCTGAGCTGAATCCTTGTTTGCCACAGATGCTATAACCCCATTGAAATGAAGGGATTTTTCAGCAAACTGAAGCCTGTAACCCCTGGTCACAGTAGCGAGGACCCACGGGTGCGGAGAACACTCTATCCAGGCCTCTGGGTAATTAGACAAAGGCTGCTGCTGAACCAACTCCACTGGTGGAGCGCTGGCACTCTTTTGTGGTCAGAGAGAAATTTGGCCAAGATCTGTTTGGCTCAGAGAGTGGCCCTTCTCTCGGCTTTGAGCTTTCGCTTTTCTCTGTGTTTTTATTTTGTTTTTGGCTTTCTGCGCCCTTAGCATTGAGTCTGGATGTGACAGAGAATTTTTTATTTGCCATGAACACAGGGAATGAAGTGCTTTGTGACAACGCACTTGCGAACGTGTGCCTAAACCCGAATGCTTTGCACCTGAACTTGTGGAGTTGCCATCGACAATCCACAGAACATTGTGTGTTGAGGGGAAGCTGAACTGGCCTGAACATAACTCTGCACCATTTCTCCACTCAAATTCCATCTCCTTCGCTTTTTTGCGGACGGAGAAACAAACGTGGCAGACTGTGAAGAAGACATCGCAGAAAACCCTAGGTGCTGCCCGTCTCTCCTCACCAAGCACAGCGTCCTAGGAGTCCCTCTTCTTTTTGGTGAAGGGGTTAGCGGATCTAGACTTTGCAGCCCCTGCCGCGAATGACTGCTTTCCCCATGGTTTAGTGCTTGGAGCACTGCGTTGAAGGAATGGGCCGAGGAGGAACAGGAGAACGTGATGCCTTTTTACAAGGTAAGCAGAGGTCAAAAGTCTCTTCGTCCTTCTTCTTAAGGTCGCATCTTTACCTCATCAACGCGACCAACTGGCCGAATAGCCCAAGCGTCAAGATAATCAAATTTTTCCCTGTCCCCCCATTACTCGAGAAATTAAGCCACAGCGATCACTCACCCGCAACGGTGAGAGCCATAGTGCGGCTGGAGCTTTGCACTGCCCCTTGTGAGGCGCGCAGATTGATGTCTGTAATGTTACAGATCTCTTCCCAGACCACCGGGTTCGAATTGCCAGCGTTCAGCTGCGTGCCAAGTTCCTCCAATAATTTGGCTTGATAGGCCATCAGCAATGGTGTGACGTACAAATCCCTCACTGTTAGCGTCGAAAATTTATATTTTTTCTGGTACATGGAAGCAGTGAAGCGTTCCATCTTACCAGGGAGGGACCGTGTCGCCGATGAGACAGCAGCCCACCTGTTTGGATGCAGGTGAAGAGCCACTGGTTGCTCAACCACGGGAGGGTTAGAGTGCCACAGCCTCTTCATTTCGCTCACATCGAGCAACGAGTAACCCTTTACGAGCACGCGGTTGGTAAAAGGTTTATCCCATGATCACTTCATCTCCTTGATGCAATCTAGGAGAGCGGGAAGCGGTTGTTTAGCTGGGGGAGAGTGGGAATGGAGCCTTTTCCTGTCATACATATCACATTTAACTCCTGGATGACCAGGAAGTACAGGCCACGACAAGCATGGCGGCGGCACATTTGCCAACCTCTGTGAGGTCACAGTCCACCACTGTCGACGCCACCTCGCCGCTCTGTGTGCTAGCCGGCCTAGATGCATGGGAAAAAGGGCGGATGACATCCACCTGTAGGAATCAGCTCTTTGGTTTAAATCACATTTAAACTTTGGGGGTTCTAATCTAAAGATTCGAACATGATTCACATAGAATTATTGAAATCTTGCACTTAACCTACTCATTTGTCCAGCAAATAGAATGGTTAGTGTAAAGCAATCCTGTATTATATTATAACGTGGCCAACAATAACAATATAAAAACAGTATCTAATTATTTAATGAGCAAGGTAGCAGTATCTGAAGCTGAGGTATTAACTTATAAAGCACACAACACACCAACACGGATCTTAAAACTAAACAAAAGTTTATTGCTACTTTACAACACATTGTACTCATCTACATAAAACAAACAAAAGCACATACATACACACAAACAGTTTGAGGAGAGTTATGACGGAGAGCGAGTAAGGATTAAACTTCTAGCATTTGCTAAGTTTTTAGCACTGCAACCTGAGAGAAACCACAAAATCAGAGAATTTCGCTATTCTTTACTACTTAAATATAACTCACACCACTTTCAGCAATGGATAGAAACTGTGTTTGTTATTTGCTTTCTGATGGAATTTTGGTTTCCTCGACTGGTCCAAAGGGAAATCCTGGATTGGTCAGTGTAGCAACTTTAGTGACGTGCTGGAATTCCTTCCTGGAGTTTTGGCTCTCTGCGGAATTCTGTAGTTATGGCAGTGTTTCAGAGCTATGATGAGATTACCCGATGGCTTGTTGTTGAAGCAGTTGCACAAGCAGATCAGGGGTCAAGCCGGCAACAAGAGAAAGTCGCGGTTTGCTCCGTGATGCATTGAGGCTTCCTGCGAGGCTATGTAACAGCCAGCAACAAGACAACAAGAAATTTCATTGTTCAAAGTTTTATAGGTTTTGGTATAGGCTGGGCCTACACATTGATTGTCCAATAAGAGAAGCTGCGGGGTGGGATCACACCCCCATTACCTCCTCTAGGAGGCTGGGTTAGCACATCATATGAGAATCATGCGTTACATGCCTTTGATTGGAAGTTGTTAAAATAAAGTATCATAACATGGACACTTTTCATAGTATGGGTTCTTTATATAAACCAATGCATTTGAAATTTCCTAGCGTTCAATCAATACCAAACATGAAAGGTTTCACAAACGTTTTATATATTTCATTCAACACCAACGGCTATAACCCATTACCTATCCATAAAAGTTACATTTAACACATGGAACATGTACACACAAAAACCCACAGAAACGTAAAATAAGCAAACATTACTCAAATAAACACAGTTTAACTTGAATGTCCATTTCAACTTTGGAAGCTTCTGATCGCTTCTGTGTCTGCCTGAGAAATCTGCCTGCTATTCCCTTGCAGTCGCGATTTGCAGGTGTGAATCAACAGGGGTTTGTTGAGCGCTCTCAAAAACTGGTTTGGGGGGTCTTTGAGTGTAGCCTCTTTTATTGTTTTAAGATGTAAAGTTAATTAGCATGGACTTGAGTTCGCAAATGGCAAGTCATTCTGTGGATAGCCTTTTGCTGTGTGCCTGTGGATTGCTTTGAAAATGAAATCAAAGCACAGACATGTAGGCACCATTCAATCTTTTAAGAATAATATGGTGTGTGATTTGTTCTGGAAAGATCTGGTAACTCCCCACACTCCTCCTCATCATCTGGCTTATCTCGGAGGAGACAGGCTAGAGTCTCATTAGCCTCCTTCTCATCCCCTTCCATTTCATCACCGCCCGCCAGTAGCTGCTGGTCGAACAGCGGCTCATACTCTGGGGATTCTAACTCAATGATATCCCCCCACAAATCAAGATCCCATGGAGGAGAGGATTTGGCATCATTAGCCGAGGGTGGAGTGGCAGAGATAACCGGATCGTCTTTGGAAGATGCTGCCACTCAAAGCCTTCTCTCCAAAATCCCCATCGGCATTGCCTGAAAGTGTGCGCAGCTTTCAGTGTTCGCCAACAAGGCCTGGGCATGCTTAACACCCATGCATGCAATGCACATTGAATGCAAATCCCAGCCCGAGATCATAAATCTGCACGCTGACAGACAGGAGCACAAAGTGGTCTCCTTTCCCTTCTCCGCCGTGACTTTAGACATGGTGAGTCAAAAATCACACTCTTAGCTCGCCTTAACGCCTTAGCTATCAGTCGCTGCTAGTAAAAGCAGTAAAACACAGTAACAAGCAGAGAACCTACGACAGATTCAATATGACTGAGCTGCATTCTGCACCGTTAGCCTTGATGGTACGATGGAGAACAGAGCAGTGCAGCCTGAGTGCTTAAGGAAAGTCTTCACAAGGAAGAGTGCTAGAATGCAGATTCAGGGAACCAAAGCAGATTTTAATGGAGAGGGTGGGCTCCTAATCATGACCTGTGATTTGTCCATCCTTAGACAGACGTGGTGTAATTGGTGCTTCCATAGTCTGTCACACCTGTGGCTTTTCCCATAGTGAGATATCAAGCGAATGTTTGAAAGAGAACAGTCAGTTATTCCTGATACCGATTAAGAAACTTGAATAGACCTAGGCTACTATAATAAAAAAAAATCTGCTCTAAATGTTAAACTAAATAAATTGCTAAATACTCTGACACATAAAAGTATAAAGCCTGCAGCCCACAACAAAGTTGGAAAGTTTTTGCGTATTAAATTTAACAAACCGTTTCCTAAGAATTTTATGTAATTTTGCTCACATGGATAATTGAATATTAATCAGATGATGTCATTACCCTGCTGTGCCATCAGCCAATCGTTGCATTGGCGATCATGATTTCGATGATTGATAGATCTGTCCTTCACAACACACGCAGCAATCTCAGATCTGTTCATCCATACATTTTAATCAGAATCAGTTTTATTGCCAAGTGTGCTTCACACACACAAGGAATTTGTTTTAGCAACAGAAGCTTCCAGTGTACATAAAGTGACAAGTGACAATACAAAATTAAATATGAGAAAAGAAAAAGGCGATAAACATTAAACAGAGATGCAGTAAGTCAAAACTATCTGGATGTTGAGTTGTATGTACAGATTTGTTGTGAATATACAGGTTATAAGGTGCTGTGTACCAATGCGAATGGAGAAAGTATTGCATTGTATATTGTTATAAGGCGCTGTGTACAAGTGCGTATGAGAAAGTATTGCACGTTTATTGCACAGTAGGAAAATATTGTAATAATATTAAGTGTTCATGAAGGTAGATGACCTGAGGAAAGAAACTTTTCCTGTGTCTGGCTGTTTTTGTGCTTGGTCCTCGGTAGCGCCGACCAGACGGTAACAGTTCGAACAGGTAGTGTGCTGGGTGCCAGGAGTCTAGAGTGATTTTGTGAGCCCTTTTACTCACTCTGGAAGAGTACAGTTCTTGAAGTGTAAAAAGGGTAGTGCCAGTGATTCGTTCAGCAGTCCGAACTATTCGCTGTAGTCTACGGAGGTCAGTTTTGGCAGCTGAGCTGAACCAGACGGTGATTGAAGTGCATAAGATGGATTGAATGACAGCTGAGTAGAACTGTACGAGCAGCTCCTGTGGCAGGTTGAACTTCCTCAGCTGACGAAGGTAGTACAGTCTCTGCTGGGCTTTCTTCACAGTAGAGTCTATGTGAATGTCCCACTTCAGATCCTGAGAGATGGTGGTGCCCAGGAACCTGAATGACTCTACTGCAGCCACAGTGCTGTTCATGATGGTGAGTAGTGGATTCCTAAAGTCCACTATCATCTCCACTGTTTTGAGCGTGTTCAGCTCCAGGTTGTTATATCTGCACCATAAAGCCAGCCAATCCACCTCATGTCTGTAAGCAGACTCGTCACCGTTCCGGATGAGGCCCATAACAGTAGTGTCGTCCGCAAACTTCAAGAGCTTAATGGAGGGGTCTTTTGTGGTGAAGTCGTTGGTGTACATGGGAGAAGAGCAGTGGGGAGAGAACACATCCCTGGGGTGCACCAGTGCTGATGGTGCGGCTGTCGGATGTGATTTTGCCCATTCTGACTAGCTGTTGTCTATCTGTCAGAAAGCTGGTGATCCACTGACAGACAGAGCTAGTAACAGCCAGCTGGGTCAGTTTGTTCTCGAGCAGTGATGGGACGATGGTGTTAAAGGCAGAACTGAAGTCCACAAACAGAATCCTTGCATAGTTCCCTGGTTTGTCCAGATGTTGTAGGGTATAATGCAGTCCCATGTTGACTGCATCATCCACAGACCAAACTGCAGGGTGTCCAGCAAAGGTCCAGTGATGTCCTTCAGATATGCTAGCACCAGTCTTTCGAATGACTTTATGGCCACAGATGTTAAGGCAACAGGTCTGTAGTCGTTGAGTGCTGTGATCTTTGGTTTCTTTGGTATTGGGATGATAGTGGAGCATTTGAAGCAGGATGGAACTTTGCGCTGTTCCAGTGAACTGTTGAAGATCTTCTGTTTACTAAAGATCTGACACACATTATTCTTACTGATCTGAAGTACAGGGGGCGAGAGGGAGATGGCTGGAGGTGTTGATGGCTGTTTATTGAAGATATGACGCACATTATCCTCACTGATCTGAAGTGCAGGGGGGAGAGGGAGATGGCTGGAGGTGTTGATGGCTGTGTAGGGAGATGGTCCGGGCGGGTGTGAGGTGTCTGGTCAGAGGTGTCAAATCTTCAGTAGAAATCTGATTTGTGAGATTTGTGACCTGAGATCAGTTATTAAGATTAGACGTTCCAGGATCTGCCAAATTATCTTAGATAATTTAAGCAAGGTACGAAGGATGGACCCCTGATCTCAGTCCCCCTTCTGTGACAATAACAAAGTGTAAAATTTAAGGGGGTTTTTGAATACTTCCAGTAGCCACTGTATATGCATTACTCAAGATTCAAGGGAATGCTATTAAAGAGCAATTGCATAGTTTAGCACACTGAACTTGGATAAATAAGTGATTTTTTATGTTTTTAAGTCATTTACTTGATTTATTATTACTTATTACCAGTACTGCCGCTCACTATACGCAGAGTATGCAGGCTGCTCAGAGCCTCAACTCCAGAGAGGGGCACCATCTCGGTTGCTCAAAAAACATTTTACATTTAATAATATTAACAAACTGAGTGTAAATAAAATAGATATTAATAATATGTTGTTAAATACATTAAAAATTTTCATTTTATGACGAAGCAAAAACAAACATGTGACGTATTTTTTTTCCGTATACACGCATAGACGCGACGGCACGGTCCACTTATCTTTGTGAGGCTGCCCAGGGCCGGGAAAAGACAACAGCAGCCTGGAGCTGAGAAGAGGAAAAAAGTACACGATGAATCGCATACATCACTTTCAGGTAACTTATGTCCATAAATCTGGAAAACATATTTTTAGTTGTTCAAGTAAATTAGTGAGGCTAACGTTTAAACTTCTCCACAACTGCACCAAATCTGTCTTATTTGTTGTTGTTTACATTCTGTTTCTGGACATGTTCTATTAATTGAGGTAAAGTTAGTTTTATATTCGCACATTCCTTTATTTAAAGTTCCCTATATTATCTACTATGCTAATTTGAATATATTGTCTGTAATCACATGTAGGTCTAAGTATGACTTGAAAACAACATTAGCACTATTTAATTGACTGTGAACAATGTTGTACTTTGATATTCATTGGCTGCTAATATGATTTCACTATTTAGAATTGACAAATAATACTTTTCTGAAATTATATTATTAAGGAGAAAGTCTGAATGTGCGCATATAAAACCAACTTAACCTCAATGTAGATTGGTATGTTTTTAATGGGTCAGTTTTTCATTTTTGTACATTACAATATTGTCACAACCCGGCTCAAGGCAATGACAAATTAAAGGGATGACATAAAGAGGATGGTTTGGTAAACCAGCGGCCTGTTTCAGAAAGGAGGTTAAGTGAAAACTCAAGAGTATTTTAACCCTGAAATGAGAGAAACTCTGGGTTTTCTGTTTCAAAATGGCAGGTTTGTCAAACTCGAGAAAGCAGGGTAAGTAAAGCCTGTTTCTGAAAGAGAAGTAACTTTACTCAGAGTCAGTTACCGTGGTAACTTACTCTGTGAACCTAACCTGGTCAGGAGCAGTTTTTATTCCCTAAACTCTGAGTTTCTGTCGGTCTCCTCCACTTTTTTAAGACAAAGCGGTATTTCTCGCCTTAGTCTTACGTTTCCACCCACTTATATTTTAATGCTCATTTTGTATATGGGCATAAAAACGCTTGATGGAAACGTCAAGATGCACATAACTTTTTGAAAATGTGCATAAAAAACATGCGCATAATAACTGAGTAGGATAAACTTTTATTTGATAAAGATGCTCATAAACTGCAATGAAAACCCTTTTACTGAACAAATTCCAGTATGTGCATTAAAAAAAGGTTTGCTATAAGAGATGAAGATGAAAATCTGTGTGAATAAACAAAACAGCTGGCTGAGCACATTGTAAAACATCTAAAATGTTGGTTTGGTCATTATAAAACGCCTCAACCATTTCAGTATTAATTATTTATTACCTCCAGAGCATCTGGAGCATGTCAAGAGTGTCTCATGGCTTCAAACGCCACCACGTGTTCATTGTGTGTCAGTTGTCTTCTGAGGCGCAAGTACATTTAGCCTGTTAAATAAAGAAAAGACGCAGCTTCTTCAACCTCAGTAAATTCTGTTCCCCTTCGGAAGGGAACTTCAATGCTATGTGGAAACTTCCACTATGGGGATTTCTTTCAGAAAGCCAATCATCTGAAAGAGTATGTAAACGGGCCAATGAAATGCCAATGAGTTGGCAGCTTCAGCTTGTGCACCTGATGCTTGTTGCAATTAATCTTGCTATAAGAGCGCAGAGCTAGCAAGCCAAAGCATCCTTTTCGCTTCAGACTACTTCAAACAGCCTTCTGAAAGAGTCGATGAGGGTTCCTCCAGCCGATTTCCTGAAATCCACAGGAGAGAGAGTAAACGAGAGCAGTCTCCCGGCCCAGAGAGTGATATACGCGGCGGCAGACGGTCGAGCTGGGTTTCTCCCTTGCCTGGCGTCCTTTGGGTCCGGTAGTCCCCGAGCGGTTTGTATTTGCACTTTCACCTAAAAGAGCAATACGGTCGCACAGCGCGTCTTTTTCAAGATGTCGCTTCGATCGTGCGTTTCTGGATGCGGTGGTTTCCTGTCCCCGGATGATGGGCACGAGCACTGCGTAGCGTGTCTGGGGGTCCAGCATGTTAATGCGGTGCTCGCGGGCAGCTCATGCCGTCACTGCGATGGCATGTCTGTTGCGCAGTTAAGATCACGGTTAGCTCTTGCAAAAGGGTTAACCACCCCAGCTGTCCCCTGCACTGCAGTGGGCACTCGGGCAGGTCTGAGGGTTCCAGTGGGAGATTATCCGCCACCCCGGGCTCGCGGACCTCTCGCTCCTCTAAGCGCTCCATCCAAGTTTCGAGCGGAGGAAACGATCCATCTAACCAGATGGTAGCCCTCTCGCTCGATGACACCGGGGACCAGACGTCCACTGCTGCATTGGAGGGTGGGCTGTCAATGTCCGATGAAGATCCAGATCCGCTCCCTCCCTCCGGGCTGGGGAGCGCTGTCAAAGATCTAGAGTCGGATATGATGGCCATGCTTTCCCGGGCTGCTTCGGCCGTGGGGTTGGAGATGGTTTATCCCCCAGCTCCACGGCTGGACCGACTAGACAGGTGTCACGTTGAGGATAAGAAGGCCAGTCCTTCGAAGCCTCTCGTCCCCTTCTTCCCGAAAGTGCACAGTAGGCTCACGCAGTCTTGGAGGGCACCTTTCTCTGCCCAATCTGCGTGTGTCTCCACCCTCACCACTCTCGATAGTGGAGCAGCCAAGGGTTATGAGGCGATCCCGAAGGTCGAGCGCGCTATTGCGGTCAATCTTTGTCCGCGTGGCGCCTCCTCCTGGAGGGGTCCGCCTTGTCTCCCATTCAAAGCCTGTAGGTTATCTGCCTCCCTTGGAGCTAAAGCCTACAAAGCTGCGGGCCAGGTTGCTTCCGCCTTGCACGCTATAGCCACCTACCAGCGCTACCAGGCACTGGCACAGCTGCACGAGGGTGGTTCCGACCCAAGCTTCTTACACGAGCTCTGCACCGCAACCGACTATGCTCTTCGGACCACTAAGTTTGCTGCGTGTGCGCTGGGAAGGACGATGGCCACACTAGTGGTCCAGGAACGCCACCTCTGGCTAAACCTGGCAGATATGCGCGAGGTCGACAAAGTTTGCTTTCTTGACTCCCCCATATCCCAGACTGGCCTGTTCGGCGACACCGTCGGTGAATTCACCCAGGAATTCAAGGCGGTGAAAGAGCAGTCTGATGCGATGGGTAATGTCATCTATCAGCGGGACCGTAACACCGATCCGCCCGCCGAGCCATCCACATCTGCTGCTCCTCGCCGAGGGCGTCCGCCTACGAGAGCTGTACCGCTCCTGCCAGCGCCTCCGGCGAAGCGGCCGCGTCGAGCACCCCCCCTGCCCAGGCTGCTGCTAAGTCCGGTAAACGGACCGCAAAGCGTCCCTGAGACAGGCCATCCGGAGAAGAGGGAATTTGCTTTTTCCCAGGTGGAGGGCCGGGCTCCAATACCAACGGTACTTTTCAGTGCCACCAAAATCTCAATGAAAGAGCACTTTTCCAATTCTCTGGATGTGACAGCCCGAACTCTGCCAGTCCGGGACACTATGCCTTCTAGCCCGCAGAGTCAGTGCATTTTGCCAATGGCTCACAGGATCTGGGAGGACATACTCCTTTCTCCCACTCCTCAAGCCCTCTCTCCGGAGCTCGGTGAGTGTGACTCTCTTATCTCCAGCTCTTCCGCAGGACCCCACCCCATTTTGAACCGATGTCTGCACAGGCTCCCGTTCAGAATGCTCACGCAGAAGCACATCCTCCGGTGCGTTCGTCCTCAGGATTGGTTTGCAGCGACAGACCTGAAGGACGCATACTTTCATGTCTCCATCCTTCTTTGCCATCATCAGTTTCTGAGGTTTGCGTTCGAAGACCGAGCTTGGCAGTACAAAGTCCTCCCCTTCGGGCTCTCTCTGTCTCCGCGGGTATTCACCAAGCTCGCGAAGGGCACCCTAGCGCCCCTTCGGCTCGCGGGCGTCCACATACTCAACTATCTCGACGACTGACTGATTTTAGCTCACTCTCGGGAACAGTTGACTGTGCACAGAGACAAGGTGCTCCAGCACCTCCATCTGTTGGGGTTTCAGGTCAACCGAGAAAAGAGCAAACTCGCCCCTGCGCAGAGGATCTCTTTTCTCGGGTTGGAGCTGGACTCGGTCACCTTGACAGCGCGCCTCTCCGGAGAGCGCGCTCAGCTAATGCTGAACTGTCTGAGAGAGTTCGACAGGAAAAAAGTGGTCCCACTGTAATCCTTTCAGAGGCTCCGGGGCATATGGCATCCGCAGCCGCAGTCAAGCCACTCGGGTTACTCCATATGAGACCACTTCAGCACTGGCTTCACGATCGAGTCCCCAGACGCGCATGGCTTGCGGGCACACACCGGGTCTTTGTTACTGCGCTGTGTCGCCGCGCCCTCACCCCCTGGAATGACCCTTCGTTCCTACAGGCCGGAGTGCCTCTAGGACAGGCGTCCAGTCATGTTGTTGTCTCAACAGATGCTTCCAGCACGGGCTGGGGGGCTGTGTGTTGCCGGCATGCAGCCGCGGGCCTGTGGAGGGCTACCCAGCTGCATTGGCATATCAATCGCCTAGAGCTGCTGGCAGTGTTCCTCGCTCTCCGCCGTGTTTACCGGCGCTGGAGCGACAACACGTGCTGGTCAGGACGAACGCATATATCATCCGTATGGGGGGTATCTGCTCTCGCCGCATGTCTCAGCTCGCTCGCCGTCTGCTCCTCTGGAGTCATACGCGGCTGAAATCGCTGCAAGCGCAACCGTGCAGCCGACGTGCTCTCACGGCAGCCCTTACGTCCAGGAGAATGGAGACTCCACCCCGAGTCGATTTAGCTGATATGGGCGCGATTCAGGGAAGCCCAGGTCGATCTGTTTGCTTCCCCCGAGAACGCTCATTGCCAGTGTTTTTTCCCTGACCTAGGTCTTGCTAGTTGCGCCTCTCTGGCCCAACTGGACTTGGATGTCAGAATTCTCACTCCTCGCGACGGCCCTCCCCTGGCAGATCCCTTTGAGAGAGGACCTACTAGGGCACTATCTGGCACCCTCGCCCGGATCTTTGGAACCTTCACGTGTGGTCCTTAGACGCGAGGAAGACTTAGGTAACCTACCTATGGCGGTGGTTAATACCATTACTCAGGCGAGAGCCCCCTCAACAAGGCATGCCTACGCCCAGAAGTGGAATCTATTCACTGAATGGTGCGTCTCTCGCAGAGAAGACTCCTGAACTTGCCAGATCAGCGTTGTGCTTTCTTTTCTCCAAGAGAAGCTGGAGAGCAGGCTGTCGCCCTCCACACTCAAGGTTTACGTGGCTGCCATCTCCGCTCACCATCACGCAGTGGCTGGCAGCACCGTGGGAAGGCATAACCTCATCATCCGGTTCCTTAGAGGCGCTAGGCGAATTAATCCGCTCCGCCCCGCCCCCCTCACATGCCCTCTTGGGATCTTGCCCTTGTTCTCACGAGCTTGCGCACAGATCTATTTGAGCCACTCGAAACAGTATCTTTAAGATTTCTGTCCCTGAAGACAGCTCTGCTGGTCGCGTTGGCTTCTATCAAGAGGATTGGGGACCTGGAGGCATTTTCGGTCAGTGACTCGTGCCTGGAATTCGGGCCGGCTTACTCTCACATTGTCCTGAGACCCTGGCCTGGATTTGTGCCTAAGGTTTCTACCACACCATTTAAAGACCAGGTAGTGAGCCTGCAAGTGCTGCCCCCGGAGGAGGCAGACCCAGCCCTTTCATTACTTTGCCAGTTTGCACTTTGCGAATCTATCTGGACTGCACTCAGAGCGTCAGATCCTCTGAGCAGCTCTTTCATCTGTTACGGTGGTCGGCAGAAGGGAAATGCCGTATCCAAACAGAGGTTGGCCCACTGGATAGTGGATGCCATCTCCCTCGCTTAACAGAGCCAGGGCGAGCCGTGTCCTCCAGGGGTTCGAGCACACTCCACTCGGAGCAAAGCATCCTCTTGGGCGCGTGCACGCGGCACCTCTCTAAAAGACATCAGCATAGCTGTGGGCTGGGCGACACCTAACACATTTGCAAGATTTTACAATCTGCGAGTGGAGCCGGTTTCCTCAAGGGTATTAGGCAACCCTTGGTGATTGAGGAAACAACTCGGTAAAGGTGTTCAAATACGCTTGCTGCGCCATTCTCCCTAACACGGAGACACGTGCGCTTATTCACTCTGTCATTAAAGTTCCTCGCTGGCGAACCCTGCAGAGATTCCTCCACGGCCCCCAGCATCTGGCTTAACGGAGGAGTCAGATGCTGACCCACTATAATGTAGGTCTGCCCGCTGGTCAGCCCGCATTCTGGGTATAGGTGCCTGCTATGTGCGATCCCCACCAGGCGATCCCATACGCTTATGCTGCCACGGTGCAGTCCCCCCTCACAGGCGGACCCGTGTCTTCCCTAACCGCTAACCATCCTATTTCATATGCTTACTCCCCCTTCTCAGGGTTAGTTCATATGCTATTTGCCCCAGTCTCCTCACTTGGCTAGCAGGTGGCCTCCGCAGTGTCCTCCTTATCGGGACTGCACGCTTTCCCAACGTACTGTCGTATTAAATTCCTAGATATTTCTAGATGCAATTGCGGCTCCCAAAAAATATATCTAAATCTGTAATTCTTCTATTGAAATGGGATAAATAAGGGCCAGAGAACACGTTGGAAGACCGTGCCTCTGGTGATGACGGTGCGCTCACGCTCTCTTTGCCTGGCAAACCTCTCATCGGGGGCGAAGGTAAGGTTTAATCATTATGCCGTTTTCCATACATTTCCCCATAGTGGAAGTTTCCACATAGCATTGAAGTTCCCCTTCCGAAGGGGAACGCTCTGGTTACTAAAGTAACCCTGGTTACCCGAGAGGGGGAACGGAAATGCTATGTCCCTTCGCCATCATGATTGCCCCTTAGCTGTTGAGATAAAAGTCGCTTCAGCTACAAAAAGGATGCTTTGGCTTGCTAGCTCTGCGCTCTTATAGCAAGATTAATTGCAACGTGCATCAGGTGCGCAAGCTGAAGCTGCCAACTCATTGGCATTTCATTGGCCTGTTTACATACTCTTTCAGATGATTGGCTTTCTAAACGAAATCCCCATAGTGGAAGTTTCCACATAGCATTTCCGTTCCTCCCCTCGGGGAACGAGGATTACTTTAGTAACCAGAGCATTTTTACTGTTGATATTTGGCGCCAGTTAATCAGGAAGTGCCGATTTTGTTGTCTTTGATTCATTGGATGGAAACGCTGCTTTATTTACAAATCTTTAATGCGTTATTCCAGCTTTGCACATAAATTAAACTAATATTTTTGGATGGAAACATGGCTATTGCCTATATTTTAGTCACACAAAGAACAAAGTCACATACGAGAATGTCTTGTCCTTTTTTATGAATAATTAGCTTAAATTCACTGACCTTCGACATGTGCTGTAACTAATGGGATTATTATTCGTTCTAAAAAATATTTTTTTAGTTCCGCTTACATTCTAAATGTCATATCAACCTCTATCACTTGATCAATAATAGAGGCACTTTTAAATCTATCAAAACTGATCAAAGTGTATAAAAGTGAGAACGTGTGTAAACAATTTTATAAACATCACATATTACATTACTTTTTTTTATTATAATTAAATATTTAAATTCTATGTAAAATTACGCATTAACATGAGCAGCTATGTTTTCCCACGCTAACAGTCTCACTGATGCAGTGGTGTTGCTTTTTTAAATATATGGTCATATTTGCTATAACTTTGCATGAGCACATCAAGTTCAGCTGGAGATAGAAATGCTGGTCTCTTTTTTTCAGATGTTACCAGGGTCACTCGTAATATCTGTGCTCCATTGACAATGCCTTTTTAAAGTCACAGTGTGTGTGTTTAACTCTGAGTTGGTCTACTCAAAGTTGATTGACCCAACTCAGATCAGCTATTCTGAAACTGAAAACTCTGAGTTTTTAATCTCTCTGTAAATCAACTCAAGAGTTCAAGTTTAAACTCCGAGTTGGTTGAACCTCCTTACTGATACAAGATACAGGCCCCTGGTGTTCCCAATTGCGCAGATGAGTCTCTGTCCTCCCCGCTTCGGCAGATCAGTGGGTGGGTCTAAGAGACTCGTCACAATATGAAATAACAAAACTGACTCATTCTGTGATTTCTGAGAGATCAATAATATAAAATGAAACCGGAGCACATGGAGGAAACCCACGCGAACGCAGGGAGAACATGCAAACTCCACACAGAAACGGCAACTGACCCAGCCGAGGCTCGAACCAGTGACCTTCTTGCTGTGAGGCGACAGCACTACCTACTGCGCCACTGCGTCGCCCCTGCATATTTATGTATATATAGCCAGTGCCCCGATGCGGATGTCCTGAGGCACTGTTTTTCCACATGTCAATGTTTATGAATAGATTACATCAAAATGGACATGAGTAATCTTGACAAATTGTACATCAGTTTAAAGTTACAACCCTCGAGCAGCCATTGCAGGCTAGTTGTTTTTCAATAGAATGCTTATAAAGAACGTATTTGCTAAATTTTGCGCGTAACTGTGCATTTATACTTCTGCGCGCTGTTTCTGTTTCTCTGCAATACACTTTTGAAACGCTAGCTGGCAGTAGGTGTTTATGTTTCTCTGTGTCGAGTTTCTTTGCTGGTGTTCTGTTTTTTCTGAACACTTCCTTAATGTACAAGTGGCTTAGACTCATTTTGAGGCGGGAACTGGCGGACGTGCAACAACTTTAATCATAAGGTAAACACAAAACAACAGTCTCTATCCGGAGCTCCTTCACGGGACTCCACACTTGTTAACACTCGCTGCATCGGATGCACGGCTCTCACCTCCGCCCACACTCGTCAACGATACCAAGCCGACCAATCACAGAGCTTGCGCTACGCGTATGTGTTACATTTTTTGAGAGGTGCGCGTCAACGTCGCCAACAGTTACGGCGAGGGGCTATGCGTCCATGCGTAGGTTGCACCGCAGCATACGCGTGCACTTGACGCAGAAGTATAAATCGGCCTTTAGTTTGACTGATGGAGAATTTAGCCAATGGCTGCATGATATATTCAATATATGAACATCTATTGGTCAAGGCTAATAAATTGTACTCTTTTTGCTGTCAGTGGCTCAGTGATCTGTCAATCATCTTGCGAAGGACCTGCCCCTGTTGCACAGCTGCTAACCGTTTGAGCTAATGGCAGAGCGTCTGGTAAACAAAGAAAATAGATCGTCAAAAGTTTTGTTCTGCTGAAGAGAGTTTTGAGAGATAGTTTGAAGCGAAGAGGAGAATATTTCTGAGTAGAACTGATACCACATGACCTGGATGAAGAGTAAAATATGGTATATTCTAACGGTGAGTTGTATTACATTGTTTACATCTCAGTTGTTCTGTAAAGCCTGTTTGTGCCTATAAGTGTGAATGTCTCTCAGGTAGCGATAATCTTTCAGTAATGTTTTGCATTATCATATGTTTGCCATTTATCTGAATGGCTGCTATTAGCTAAGCTATCTGTATTATTCATATGGTCATCAGAGTAAATCGTGTTGGCTACTCAAGGGGGGGAAAATACAGTTGTTTACAATAGAATCCTTATTCTGTTTTTTTTTTGTTTTTTTTTGTAGCTGAATTTCTGATGTGGAGTGGATTTCAAGCAGCAGCCAGGAGCAAAGTGACACAGCTAAACAACAACTCTTGTAATACTTTTTTGTTGCATATGCACTGGACTTATTTCTCACAATGTACTTCTTGTCCTGAAATAAATCATTTTTACTATACACTTCTGTCTATTATTTTACAATTTAAAAATTAATGGTATGTGAAAAGACTAAAACAGTTGTGTTAGAAACCCCAATACATGTGTGCTTCTCCACAAACAAGGAGAGGGGGAAAATCACAAGACATTGTTTCAGAAAAATAATTCCAGAAATGTCATATTGCATGATATTGGCGACAAATTCAAAACATATACTCAGGGGATGTGTAGCTTTTTACCTATTACGGTGTTGTTCCAGGACGGGTTTCACATATTTGTTTATAAAATAATAAAATGTTTAGTGCTGTGCAATTTTTTTTACATTTTTTAGCATCTGTAACTTTTTCATTTTGAGCATTATAAACTCTAGATGATGGATAATAAAGCCCAGAGTGTCTTCTTTTTAAAGATATATTAACTGTGAATGTAGACCAAATTATTCAGTAACTGTTAATGTGTTAGTTTAGGATGGTCATTTTTGAGAAACTGCCTCTAACGGTGAGGGAAAGAAGGACACCGATATAGTCTCAGCAAACGTTTTACAGAAATCTTATTTTGCATGCTATATTCATCAAATTTGAAATATAAACTCATGAGACACTTGGCTTTCAATGCAAATTTTTTTAGGACATTACATTAATGCTTTCCTGTGTTTGTATATAGAAAAACAAATATTGAACACAAAACAATATTGAATTTCTCACAACTTCATAATGTATAACTTTTTATTTATTTTTAACATGTGCCTTCCCCTTTTACCACAGTAAAGCTCAAAGTGTCTTCTTTCCAATGATACCCAGTTTGTGTTTGTAGCTTACTGGAGTCAGGAACTGTTACTATTTAAAGTTAGGTAGGTGTAAATCCCCAAAATTGAGTGATGGTAACAGGATAAATAAATAAATACATGTTTAAATTCATACGTTTGTGTGTTTTTGTTCCTCTGTGGGGGCACCACAGTAAAATTTTGCATAGGGCACATTTTTGACCAGCAGTGGCCCTGCTTATTACTCAAAATAACATTACTAATATACTTAAAGAGACAAAAGCAACTTTTGGAAGCTGTTTGGACAGAATGGTGGTATAATGTGTCCACAGTCATATTGGAGTTATGTAAACTAGGCTCTTTTTAAAAACTTCCTGACGTTAAAATTACATTCAAATTTCTGCAATTCTGAGGCCCATTGCAAAGTGACATAGAAGCGTGGTTTTTCCTGCCCACCTATATTCAAGACAGGATTTGCAAAGAAACCAGGATTAAAAGATCTGTTCAAACTTTCTGTGATCCAACTGCACGTCAAGAAGCAGAAAGCTGTAAACTGCATTTTTCACAGTATATTGAACTACAAATTCATAATCGCTGGAATCACCGCAGCTGCATGGTGCACAACTATAAAGGAGGATGCTTCAATCACACAACAGAAGTCCCTGTTTGTGGATATTAAATCAGATATATTTTGTACAGTAACCTGGCTATAATGGATCACTATACAGCAGAAGGCTGACAAGTTTGGTGGGAATCTTGTCAGGTTTGCAGTTAGTAGAAAAGCAAAAACAGCACAGTCGGCTCACTTATCATACTGTGGTATTATGTTTCATCATGTCTTGAGTTGTTTTGTCTTTTTGCTGTGTTTAGCCCTTTAAAGGAATAATTCACCAAAATAATGTTGGTGCTGAAAGTTAATTGAGTGAAAATTAGATGACGGGCTCTTTAAGTTTTTAGAAAATAAAGCACAACAGAGGTGGTGATTTGGCCAGTAGCCGGTACTACTTAGTTTTACCTTAAACTAAGATGTGTTTATCTGAAAATAACTACACACCTTTAAATGTGCAACTTCCCATAATATAAATGGTTTTAAAGGAATTAGCATATAAAATGTAATGAGCTACAGGCTGAATTTTTCATTGAATCCGACTTCAAAGGCAACTAAAATGCACACTAAAATCTCTTTATATACCCGTTTAAAACTACAGCATTTATTAATCATTGTTCAGCATTTACTAATGCATTAATAACATTCAAAGTCATGTTTGGTAACATTAGTTAATGCACCATGAGTTAATTGTATTAACAATGAAAAACTGTATTTTCATTAACTAACAAGCAAATACTTACTGTTACAATTAATGGATATCAAAAAAATATTGTTGAATGTTATGGATTGTACCTTTGAATGGATTTTTGTGCTTATTTGATTCGGTTATAAAGAATTCTATTACATAATCAGAATATCTAACTCTTAATCTGCACTATTAGGTTCAACACAGGCCTACTGTAAGAAACACTTTTAAAAGACATTTTCTTTAAAAATAATGACATTCCTACAGGATGTGCAAATAAATACAGTACAGACTTGAGATTTCCATGCCAGTAAATTTTATATTTAACTATTTGCAGGTCAAATAGATATAGTACGAAATTCTCATTCTTGGAACAATATATAAAGCAAAAGAAAAAGTATCTAAGAAAAAAATCCTAAAAGACTACATAGCATAGCTCTAACAGCAGAACAATTTAATAAAATAGATTTAAAAACACATTAAAATAGAGAAACCATAAACTTGTCTTTTTCAGAATGCAGAGAAGGCTCCAGTGGTCTTACATTAGGGGATAGCTGGCCGATGTTGCAATGCCACAGTGATTGTTTTTGTCTTTAGCCATGTAGATGTAGCCTTTGTCACCCCATTGGTCAGTCCAGCTTAAAAAAAGGTTGAAAGAAATAATAAAATATGAAAACATGCAATCAACCTTTAGCCTGCAAAACTAAAGATTGTTGGCATCATACCTGTTCTTCACAATCCAGTATCTATTCCCAGCAACATCAGCACCCTGATAACCATAGCCAACCACCAAGACTCCATGATCAAGTTGACTACTGCTACATGCCTTCTCATAATAGATGCCTAAAGTTCCGAATATTAGAAAGGAGTTAAGGCAGAGTAAGTTCAGTATTGAATGCATAAACCACCATTTTAGCAAATATACATTTAAAACTGGGGGAAATCAGACACCTACCAGACTGATAGAACTGTATGGATTGATGTCCTGCATCGATAGCAACAGATACAGGACCCACAGCAGCAACAGCATTCATCAGAGCAGGCTCGCTACCTCTGGGGATGTCCACGAATCCAGTGTCTTTAGCGACATTATAACGGGGGTCATAGCGGCATGGCTGATCATCCTGCAAACGCAAAGTTAAAATCAGAAAAATTCTCAAAATACTAAGTGATCTTCATTCAAAGAGACTAAAAAAATGCTAAATTAAAATTTTCCACAATTTGCAAATACAGCAGTTCAATCCCATGTGTTAAAAAAAAACAACTTTTTTTTGCTCAGAAACAGTCGCAATATGATTCTTACCCTTGCAAGATAAGGGTATGACTGCTCAGAATCCAGCCCATTGTTCTCTTTAACATACAGGAAGGCCTGGTCCATGAGGCCTCCATTACAGCCTTGATTGCCCTGTGGTCTGGAACAGTCCACCAAGTTTTGCTCACTCAGAGAAACCAGCTTACCAGTTTTACGGAAGAGCTGACCCTCCAAGGCACCAGTTGAACTGAAAGACCAGCAAGATCCACATTGTTTCTAAAAATCACAAAACAGAAGAGTCACCAAACAGTGAAACTATACATATAGTGAAATTTAAAAAGACATTTATATATTTTAGCACAAACTGATATTACATATATTTTCAACTGCAAATAGATGAATCGTAATAGATGCAACTACATCCTAATTTAGTATAAAACATTTGCAGTTTTCAGTTACTTTAAACTCACCTGGTCTTTGACAGGAGTAACATAGCCCCTCTGTCTCCAGTCAATCTGTTGAGGGGCTGCAAAAAAGCTGGGTTCCATGAACAATGCGCCCTTTGACTTCCGGCTGGGGTCATGCTTATAACCATTCATTGCCTGTCTGAACTCCTCATTTGTCTAATAAATAGAATGTAGTGAAAAGTTTTAATAAAACAGCCTTACAAATAGTACTCTAAAAGTTATTGATAGCACCTTAGATAGAGAAGTAAAGTCATTTTGCAGAAGACTCATTAAAACACACAGGGCTTAAACCTCCAATCTAGGATGTTGTTGATTAAATCATTTATTAAACACCAACAGCAATCTGATCTGGTTTCACACTGATGAATCATCCTTGTATTTACATTTATTTATTTATTTTTAAATATATTAAAATAAAATCACAATTTAGATTGTATAAAGCAATATAGTTAGAGAAATAAATGACTTGACTCTAATACTAAACTGCTCACCATGTCACCAAATTGATTCATTCCCAGTTTAAATGTGTGGTTTCCACAGGAGTACTCAAAGTTGTGTAGCTCAATTTTTCTCAAGTTCTCCTCCCAAATCATTCTCCTCCCAACCTCCACTTCCTGAAGTAGAAAGTAGATATGTCAGCCATTGCAAAGTGCCAATTCAACATAAACACATGCACTGCATCATTCATTCATGTTAAGCTGATTTATGGCTAGAAACTATAGTCTTCCCACCTCATGATAGCTTTTTCCATGCCGACTCTTCCAGGAGCTCCAGTGGTCATCTAACTGCATGTCTATAGCAGCAGCAAACACTGCACTTATGCACAGCGTGACGAGAAAAGCTAACATCATCCTGCCTGGAAGACTGTGACAGAAAAAAACAATAATAATAATAAAAACTTAATTTGAAGCAATGTAAAGAAAACATTTACAAACATTACAAAACACTTTAAACAAAGCACAGCACAAGGAGTGCACTATACTGTAAGTGAAGCTAAATGTCACGTTTATATAATGCAAGCAATGACTCCAATGAAGGAGGGAAAAAATAAAGATTTACACTTACCTTTCACAAGCTAACTAAATGACTGTGATCGCTAACAACTGAGTGTGTTTTTAAGCGTTTCCGAACATAGAGGCCGTCTCTCATTAGCTGACGGTGATGATGATACAACTATTTACAGCCAGTCAGGTCACTTCATCTTGTCATGTGATCCAGCATCACAAGATAGAGTATTCATCGATGGACTATAGTGATTCTTTATATTATTAGTCTACTGTAACAAGATTACGGTAATCAGAAATGTTTTGTTATTTCCACAGTTTATAAAATCAACATTTACAATACACAAATGGAAAGCTCAAAAAAATATGCTACACTTGATTATGTAGAGATTTTTTTTTGGTTTGTTACATTCTGTTTGTTAGGTTTGTTTTAATCATTGTTTGTGCTTGTCACATAAGGGTGTGTTTGACAAATTCCACATGCTTAGACAGAAAATAATCCAAGAGAAAACACAGATTCCATTTAGAAAACTAAGCATTTTAAAATAGCATCATTAACTTCTGTTTTGTAGGCTACTCACACTAAATGCTATTTTTTTCCACTCTAATTGCTAATTATTATTAATAATTTATACTGACTAAAATGAGCAGACACAATACTTCCAGTACTAATGTGTCCTTTGTATATCCTGTTCTGGCTGCAGGAGAGAGAACATCTTTGCACATTTAAGAATGTGTGTGTTTGCCCTACAGTGATAATTGTTTAATTACCAGTTTATCTTTTATTGATCATTATTTAAACTTAAAGCAGTAAATAAATCAAAGTAACAAGCTGGTTACTCACTCACTTACTAAACATTTTAAAGCAAAATCAGACATAAATACAAAACACAAAATAATTCTTAGACGTTATCTCTATACCTTTAGGCTAATAAAATGAGTATTAAAGGCCAGCTGATAGTTGGTGTTAAGTTAGAGAACTTTCCTTAGTGACCTGTTCTTGTTTCAAATCATATTTCTAACACAATCTCATTTTCATAAACATAAACTGAAATTTCAGATTATTTTCCCTGAGCAATTTAATACCCCCATGAAAATGTTTCAGCATTGCTTAATCTTTTCTGATGTTAATTTGTTTTTAAAAGTATTATCACAATCTAAATAAAGAAAACAGCTCAGTTGCCTGTAAGCATTTGCTACATATTTAAATGTGTTTAAAACAAGTGTTTTCCCACCACTGTTAGAATGCCTATGCCTTTTTGTTGCACATTTACACATTTCAGAAATGTGTCGTTCCTCACTTTTGTAAAGAGAAAAAAAAAATTTTTAATCTTTGCATACAGACTTTCTATGCAAAATGAAATGTACTAAAATTGACAAAATTATTCATCTGTATATATATAAAGCGGGGTGACTCGGTGGCTCAGTGGTTAGCCTCACAGCAATAAAGTTGCTGGTTTGAGTTCCGGCTGGGTCAATTGGCATTTCTGTGTGGAGTTTGGATGTTGTCCCTGTGTTTGCGTGGGTTTCCTCCAGGTGCTCCGATTTTCCCCACAGTCCAAAAACGTGGTATAGGTGAACTGATTAAACTAAACTGGCTGTAATACATGTGTGTGAATGAGTGCATATAGCGTATAGTACAGCTGGAAGGGCATCCGCTGTGTAAAACATATGCTGCAGGGACGTGCAGAGACCCTTTAAGGGGCAGGAGCTCAAGTGGAAAAAAATGCAATTTTTATTAAATAATAATAATAATTATACTTTAATAAATAAATATATTGATAAGACCAAGATGGCGGCGCGTACACATCGCGAGGCTCTGCGTCTCTCCAGTTTCTGCAATTTTGCAGTATTTTTCCTGCTCATTTCGGGTCTGTTTGTGCAGAACAGTAATGCCTTTACATCGTACACCCGACAGGAGATCTTGGATATTGGTTTGTGCATTTTGGACAGTTTTATCAGCAATCTACGACTCATCCCAGAGATCACCCGGAGACCCGAGGCTGAGCACTCTGCCCGGCCAGGTGGAAGTGCTCGAAGGCGGCGGAGCGATTGTAAACAAAGGCGGGGGAAGCGCGGCGGGCTAAGAGCTAAGCTAAAGCTAACACCACACAGGCTCTCTTTACCCAGCATCTTCCTCGCTAATGTACGGTCCCTGGTAATCAAAATGGATGAGATTCGACTGCGCATCAACCACAGCAAAAGATTATGGAACTGTAATGTCATGATTTTCACAGAAACATGGCTAAACAGCGGGATACCAGACAACGCTGTATCTTTAACTGAGCATCACACATTCCGAGCAGACAGAACGGCGGATGACTCCGGTAAGACCCGAGGCGGAGAATTCTGCATTTATATTAACAAAGCTTGGTGGACAAACTCTGTCATCGTTGGGAGACATTGCTCTGTTTACCTGGAATTTCTGATGGTCAAATGCAGACCGTTTTATCTGCCACGGGAGTTCACCTCCACCTTTTTAATCGCTGCATATATTCCACCCGATGCTGATGCAAAGCTTGCTATGAATGAACTTCATGCAGCCATCAGCAAACAACAGACTGCTCACCCGGAGGCTGCTTTTATTGTTGCGGGAGATTTTAATCACTCAAACTTACAGACAGTGCTCCCCAAATTCCATCAAAACATTTTCTGTCACACACGGGGAAACAAGACTTTGGACCATGTATACACAAACATGGCCCCCTCCCCCACCTGGGTCAATCAGATCACCTTTCTTTGTTCCTCATCCCCAAATATTCACCCCTCATCAACCGTGTGAAGCCATCAGTGAGGACCATCAGATCAGGGGATGCACAGGCCTACAGCACTTCCAGGGCTAATCTGAAGAGGGGCATCAAAAAGGCCAAGCACTGTTACAAGCTAAAGCTAGAGGAGCACTTTTCCAACTCTGATCCTCGGCGCATGTGGCAGGGCATACAGGCCATCAGCAACTACAAACCCAGCCATTCCACAGCCACAAATGTCTCCTTCCTCCTTCTTCTCCCTCCTCAGAGGTCTACACTGCACTGAGTCGGATCAATGTGCGTAAGGCTGCTGGACCAGACGGTATTCCTGGGCGCGTCCTCAAAGCATGTGCAGAACAGCTCGCTGGGGTATTCACAGACATTTTCAACCTGTCCCTTAACCTAGCAGCTGTGCCAACATGCTTTAAAACCACCTCTATTGTGCCAGTGCCGAAACACTCCAGCCCAACATGCCTGAATGACTACCGTCCTGTAGCACTCACACCCATCATCATGAAGTGCTTCGAGCAGTTGGTCCTGGCACATCTGAAAGACTCTCTGCCATCCACACTGGACCCACATAACTTTGCCTACCGTGGCAACAGGAGCACAGAAGATGCAGTCTCCATAGCACTGCACTCTGTACTCACACACCTGGACAATAAAAACACTTATGCACGAATGCTTTTTGTTGACTTTAGCTCAGCATTCAACACTGTCATACCCTCTAAGTTAATGATCAAACTTAGAGACCTGGATATAGACACGTCTCTCTGTAACTGGGTTATGGACTTTCTAACTAACAGACCTCAGAATGTTAGATCAGACCACATCTGCTCCACCACCCTCACACTCAACACTGGTGTACCACAGGGCTGTGTGCTGAGCCCCTTCCTCTACTCCTTTTTACCATCGACTGTAGGCCTGTGAACAGATCCAACGCCATTATCAAATTTGCAGATGACACCACAGTGATTGGTCTAATCAGCAACAATGATGAGACTGCCTACAGGGAGGAGATACAGCATCTGGCCACGTGGTGCACAGACAATAATCTGCTCCTTAACACAGACAAGACCAAGGAGCTCATTGTGGACTTCAGGAAGGGACGAACAGGCTCACGTGATCCCATCCACATCAATGGGATGGCCGTCGAGCCTGTCTCATCCTTCAAGTTCCTGGGCACCCACATCTCCAAGGACCTTTCCTGGACCACCAACACCTCCAGCCTGGCCAAGAAGGCTCACCAGCGCCTATTTTTCTTAAGGCAACTTAAGAAGAACCAGCTGTCATCAGCCGTCTTGGTGAACTTCTACCGCTGTACAATAGAAAGCATCCTGACAAACTGTGTCACAGTCTGGTATGGAAGCTGCTCTGTTGCTGAGCGTAAGGCGCTGCAGCGGGTGGTGAAAACTGCCCAACGCATCACAGGGACCACACTGCCAGCCATAGAGGACATCCAGAGGAAACACTGTCTGCGCCGAGCACGCAGTATTCTTAAAGATTCCTCTCACCCTGCTCACAGACTGTTTTCTCTCCTGCCTTCTGGCAGGAGCTTCAGGCTCCCCCGGACAAAAACCAGCAGACTACAGAACAGCTTCTTCCCCAGAGCTGTCTCCCTTTTGAACTCTGCCCCCCACTGACTTTTTGCCCCCCTAATACACTCCCCACTCTCCTCATAACTCAGACTCCTCATAATCACTGCACTACTTAACATTTGCACATTTAAAAATTGCACATATTTATTGCACTGATTGATTCACTTATTTGATCTGTACATACCCACTGCACATTTGTAATTATGTACACACCCACTGTACATATACATTTGTAATTATGTTTATCTATCTGCACACTTCTGATTATTAATAGCAACCTGTACATTTATCCATCTATTGCAAATCTCTGTTCATAGCTAACACAACCTGTATATAATGTTCATAGTACATCCATTTGTAAATATCACCATAGTTTTTCTATAACTGCACTTTATAACTTATACCTGTATCCTGCACTTGCTGCTATTGCACTCCTGGTTAGACCTAAACTGCATTTCGTTTCCTTGTACTTGTACATGTGTAATGACAATAAAGTTGAATCTAATCTAATCTAATATTAAAGGAGGTTTCACCCTAAATTCACTATATACTCACCCTTAAAAGGATAGTTTACCATTTACTCACCTTTTACTTGTTGCAAATCTATTTGACTTTTTTTCTTCTGTCGAACACACAAAATAATATTTTGAAGAAAGCAGGAAACCTGTAACCATTGACTTTCATGGCATTTGGTGTTCCTACTCTGGAAGTCAATAATTTTAAGTTTATAGCTTTCTTTAAAATATTTTTTAAATCTTTAATTTGTTAGTGTTTAACAAAATAAAAATACAAAGATTTGGAACCACTTGAGGGTGAGTAAATATAAATTTTTTTAACTGAACTATGCCTTTTTAATCTATTTTGTTTGAGGTTTTTTTACTGTTGAACAAAATAATAAAATACTTTGAAGAATGTAGGACACACTGATAGCCACTGACTTCCATATCTAGCCTATATGTACATGTTTTATAGCTTGAATTAACACAATCTACGCTGAATAAATGACTGCAAAAACGAGAGGGCAATATTTTCACCATCCAGCTGTCTTTTTTACCATTACATTAGCCTGTATGCCTATGATATTGCCCTGGCTAAACTTTAGCTAACTTATTACATGGTTGTTAATCAAGAGGATGTTAGCAAAACAAAATAGCCTATTTGCTTTTGAACTTTTAGATAAATAGCTGACGTTAAATTTGAGCCTCAGGTAGTCTTTTGTTAACCGTTACTCACCTCCACACAATATAGATGAATGATATGATATGACAATATGATGAATTTACATCGGCGGTTCTGTTGATCATATCGCGCTGCCGTAACGGAGGTCAGCTAGTAATGTATGTTTTACACACACACTCTGTCTGCAGTGTGTGTATGGGCCAGACAGCAAAGCTTTGGCCCGGATGCAGTGCGGATGCAGGAGTTGGCATAAGCGCTGCTAGATGTTACTCCTTATAGATGTTACGCCTTACTTTTGAGGACAGAGTAACAATGTAAATAGAGTCTTCATTAGAGCATTTGCCTCGCATGTGTTTTTTCTTTCCAAATCACTGGTTTGAGGCTCACTTGGAGAGGCTAGACTAAAACCAAGATATACTAAAAAAAAAAAAAAATTATTGTTCGACAGGGAAAGCTGTCCTTAAATAGAACATGCATTAACTTATACATGTAATATATTATTATTAGAATTTTTTAAATAATTATTATCCCTAGGAAAAAAGGGCACTTTCTATCCAGGAGAAAAAAGGGCAGGGGCTCAAGCACCCAAAGCCCCTACCTCGGCACGTGCCTGATATGCTGGATAAGTTGGCGGTTCATTCCGCTGCGGTAACCCCTGATAAATAAAGGAACATTAATGAATGATACACTGTATTTACAGCATATACAGTAAACTGATATTCCTTTTTAAAAAGAATGTTTAAGATGATTAAATTAGGTTACAAGATGCATCAACATAAAAGATTTTTCTGATATGCTCAGCTATATTCTCTGCACCTATTATGTCAGTACAGGACCACAGACACCCACAACTCAAAGGGCACAGTACACACAGTGACCTCCTGGAGACTCATCACACCCTCCGTCATCCAACACAAATGCTCTCTGGAAAATGCAGAAACTTTCTTTAAATTTGGTTTACGATATCAAATTCCACTAAAATGACTAAAGTGTCTCCCACTAGCCCTTACTTCATACTCATCTCTCAGAGTTTGTCATGAGCGATTAAAGGAAATGTGCCTGAATAAAAGTGAAACTGCTAAATTGCAGTTGAAGTCAAAAAATAAAAAATGAAACACCCAAAACTACATAAAACTCTGGAGCATACCTGTTATGATTATCAGCAATTTAGTGGCTGCAGATCGCTAATGGACTACAAATCCGCCACTACCTGGACTACAAGTTTAGTCATGCACTGCTCACACACACCTGTTCCTCATTCAGTAGATTACACACACTCACGGGTGGGAGCTTCTCATTAACTGATAACAAGGACTATTTATACAGCGTGCACACACACATCAGTTCTGAGTCTTGTTATACTGTCATTGTGAACATTAAGATGTGTTTTCTTTGCCTTGCCTTTGCGTGTTAGACCTTTGCTTTGTTGTTTTGTTTATTTTTGTTGTCTGCTGATTCCTTTTTGACCATTCACCTGTGTGTTTGACTACGACTCTGAATTTCCTGTATACATCTGTTTGCCCATGTTGACCATTGCTTGCCTGATCATTTTCTTGTCAATAAATCTGCATTTGGATCCGCAACTCCGTTGTCCAGTGTCCACTTCACATTACAATACTGTGTTTATGTGATGACATTACACAATCTATGTACTAACATTTAAAACAAGAACATGAAAGGAGAAACATTCTAAAATCAACTCATCTAAATACCTTAATCTTATTACTCTTATTCAGATCAAGGTAGATAATTTGATTTCTGAGACATAAAGACATTCCACTGATTGCACAAAGACTTTTTTTTTGACCACAAAGAATAACACGTTATTGAACTTTTTTTTTTTTTATCAGGGTCCCACCCTGAAAGTCTTGTCTTTTCTATCAGTCTGTCAGTCAGTATTGTCTTTGTTTAAAGGCTCTTGGTTTGTTTTGTGCTTGAGCTTATGGCTTTTCTTTGTTTGTGTTGGTCATGTGCTCCTCTTATTCTGCCTCCTTGTGTCTTATCACACTCTCTTGTTTAGATTGTTGAAAACTGTGGTTACACTGCACTTTTCGCCCCATAAACATCCATTCCTACCCATCCGAATGTGGCAGACTGGAAACGCAAGCTCATGCGACAAGTTTCGCAGTTCGCTGCATTGCAAAGTTTAAGCTTGGTGAACTCTGACCTGCAAAATCGCATCACGTAACTGCGTTAAAACAATTGAAAATCAAAACATGACAGAAATGTAAATTTTGCACTGTAAAAAATCCAACTTGACAAATGCTGAATTTGCTTGTTTTTTTTTTTTTTGTTGGTTTAGCAAAAATTTGTAAAAAATTCTGTACAGCTACATTTCACACACTCAATCATCTTAAACAAAGATTTTATTCATTAAGTTAAAAAGATTTTTTAATATATAATTTATTAATATAAAAAATTAATTTTGTGAGCAACACTTTGCTAGTTCATCCAAAAAAGCTTTTGCCAACTTTTTTGTGTTAAGTCAATCTCTGACTTTTTATGCAACATACAAGTAACAAAACCTTTTGCTTATTAAAAAAAGGTTTCAAACATGTTAAATGTAGAACCTTTTATAGTTTGTATTATAAAGTAAATGCTGAGTGAAAAAACTATTATTATTATTATTAATACAATAATAACTATTGTTATTCTTCACATTGTTATTAAAAACAACAAAAACACAACATTTATAGTAACTTCATTTGAAACTTTTAATTTGCAGTTTAACTTTATTTGGTGCACATCTGCAGACATATGTTATGTACATTTTCATCTCGTGTTTACTCAGTACCCTGTACAAAAAGATATGGAGCATACTTTTATTATCCAATATTTATAAATAAACCAAGCACTCAAAAATATGTTTTCCGAAGGACGATATAGCATCATTCTCTCCTGAGCTAAACCATGCCCTCGTTACACGATAGTTGCGCTTACGTAACGTCAACATCTCAGTGCGGGAGAAACTTCTGGAAGCATTGAACTTTGATGAGAGAAGAGGCAACGCGTGAAAGAGCAATCTTAATAGTAAGTGTGCAAATATTGTTGTTCTTTATTTAAGACACTTTATCAATTTTTTTTAAAAAAACATTGCTAACTTTGTAAGTTATTATTGTCCATGGACGTTTAAATTGAACTGTGAACTTAACCCTGATCTGTCAAGGTTAAAAAATAACCTTATGGATTTATTTCTGTGACTGATTTTGATATGCAAACTGTTTATAAGTGTAACGTTAACGTTGTTTGTGATCTTCAGCAAAGGCTTCTTATCTGTTAATATGATATAATTTCCGGGTGTTTGTTGTTTGTCTTCGACGAATATACTCTATTTTTTAATGATGTGTAAGCCGACAATATGTAGTATGTCACTCACTCGTCGAATTCAATTTTAATTTTGGCCTCCAATGATTATGAAAAAAAAAAACAATAATTAAAATATATTAAAATATATCTATCCACCACTCTGCGTTCATTCCTTTGCAAAGCTCTATTTCACATGGAAATCCATAAAATAACATAACGTGGATTTTGTAGCATCGCAGGTGCTTGATTTATTGAAGTGTATTAGATTCATTCATGTTTTTAAAAGCAAAATGGAGAACTTGTGCTGTTCTGTGCATGCATTTAGCCTCGAGACGGAACAGAACACAGACATGCAGAGCTTTACATTAACACCCGCCAAATGCGGGTAGATTTCATATGTGGCGGGTTAGACATATATTTATTTATTCATTTATTCAATCATTTTCTTTACGGCTAACTCCCTTTATTAATCTGGGGTCGCCACAGCAGAATAAACCGCCAACTTATCCAGCATATGTTTTACGCAGCAGATGTCCTTCCAGCTGCAACCCATCACTGGGATTTATATATATATATATATATATATATATATATATATATATATATATATATTCATTATGTAGCGCCTGGACCATCTAATATGTCCGGTACTTTAAGAATTAGCTCATAAGTTTGAATTAATTTGAAATTAATTCTTGGGGATTCGAATCAGAATCAGAAGAATCAAACGACACACACAGAATCTTCTCACAGAATTTTCTCACAGTCAGAAATAGGTTATCATGTACACTTATGTCATCTATTGGTCCACCCTAATAGAAGTAAGCAACATAACTTTATCTTTAGTGAATCTATGTTATATTATTATTTGTCCAACAATAACAATACACACAGGATTTCACAAGCAAGGAAGCAAGACCATGTAACTGAGGCAGTAACTTAAAAACACATAAAAACACAGACAAGGATCTTAAAACGAAACACAAGTTTATTAAGCTACACACACAGTAAACTACTCTACGTAAAACAGACAAACACAAAGATACACACACACACATTTCCTAAGCCTCGTTTATACTTCTGTGTCTGTGTTCTGATTGCCGTTACGGCGTTTGCCTCGCGCGTAGCTATGCTTTTAAGGGCGATTTATACTTCTGCGTCAAGCGCACGCGTATGTTACGGCGCAGCCTACACGTGGACGTGTAGCCCCTCGCCGTAACCGTCGGCGACGTTGACGCGCACCTCTCCCAAAATGTAACGCGTACGCGTAGCACAAGCTCTGTGATTGGTCGGCCTAGTAGCGCTGACGAGTGTGGGCGGAGGTGAGAGTCGCCCAATGCAGCGAGTGTTTACAGGTGTGGAGTCCCGTGAAGGAGCTCCGGATGGAGACAGTTGTTTTGTGTTTACCTTATGATTAAAGTTGTTGCATGTCCACCAGTTCCCGCCTCAAAATGAGCGAATTTGAGCCACTTGTACATTAAGGAAGTGTTCAGAAAAAACACAACACCAGCGAAGAAACTCGACACAGAGAAACAAACACCTACTGCCAGGTAGCATTTTAGAAGTGTATTGCAGAAAAAACAGAAACAGCACGCAAAAGTATAAATGCACAGCTACGCGCAAGGCATACGCCGTGGGTTACGGCGATCAGTTGACGCAGAAGTGTAAACCAGGCTTTAAACTTCTGCATGCTGTTTCTGTTTTTTCTGCAATACACTTCCGAAACGCTAGCTGAGCTCCTGTGAACGAGGTCTCGTTGCCGAGGTGATGTTACGGCGGACAGACGCAAGCCTTACGGGGTGATTCTTCCAGGAGCGGTGTCCGGCAGGTGGGTTGTAAAGGCGGGAAATGCAGTTTGTGCGTAGAACCCCTCGTGAAACCAAGCAAAAGCCATAAAGTTTGCAAGTTTTGGGGTTATATTGTGGGCAGGACTTAGGCCAGCCTACTCAGTGATTGTCCAATAGCTGTGGCTGCTGAGCGAGAGCACGCCTCTCTTCTCCCTGGTTGTCTACGCCCAGGGAGGGGAAATCAGTGGTCACGCGTTGGAAATAAAACTTCACTTACTGTTATCACAAATTCAATAAAGCTCTGTAACTAACTACTATTTGCAGATACAGTTTTATCATTCAAACAATATCATTATCATTCAATAATGCACAGCGCTACTACGGTTACAGAAAAGTTTGTGCTGTTATAATTCACTTACCTTTTAATACGTTTTGGTGGGATTATAACCCGCTATTAAAAAAACGACTGAATGTTTTGATTAAGAAGCTGTAATGTAGCCGTGGTGGGATGAATTTTGGTGTGACGCCCCGCTATGGAAGAATGAATGTAGCGGAAACCATGGACATCCAGTGTAACCATAAATGGTTTGCCTAGATTGGGTGTGCTGGATTGTGTGTGCCTGAAACGTGTGGTTCTGCGGTTCTGCAGCTGAATATTATTGTGTGGGCTAATTTAATGCGTGCGAGTGTTTAAAAGCTCCTGTGCCGTTTCCTCACTCGAAGCAACCGTGCCTGGAAATGAAACTAGTGCAATGCTCATGCACCCACAGTACTTCAAGGCCTCGAGATTCTTTCTAAGCAGCAGCAGTTGTCGTCACTTTCGCTTTAACCATTCTAAGTTTGAACAGGTTATTAATTGGCCTAACATTAACCGCGTGCGTGGCATCATCCTTTCAATATCGCACACGGAATGTTTTTCACCTGCTTTCTTTTGCTAGCTGCTATTTTTTGTTAATATACTTCAATAATCATCCTTTACAATAATGTTGCTTTAATATGTTGTTGTATGCATAGTTAACTGGTAATATAAGATTGTGAGCCAGAACAGGCCACTGTGCATTGTTTTAGATGCCCTTCATGGCAACTGCTCAGTGGACGACAGTGCTAGATCAGGTCACTTAAAAACTCACTGCAGCCCTAAAACATCGCTTTTTGCATTAGCTGGCTTGCGCCTGCTGTTGCTTCTGCCCTCTTTCACCTGCTTGGGTGAAAAAACTTTACCCCACTGCTAAAGAGACTGCTGAATTAGTCATCAATCATGTGTTTCAAGTCTTTGGTATTCCCCAGGACGTTGTCTCAGATCAAGGACCTCAATTCTCCTCCTGATTCTGGCAAGCCTTTTGTCAATCCACATGGGCCACTGCAAGTCTATCCTCAGGCTTCCACCCAGAGTCGAATGGTCAAACAGAGAGACTTAATCAGGACCTCGAACCTCGAGTTCCTGGGTTCCTGCCAAGGACATTTTGGACTCTAAGTTGATTCGAGACTTTTACGCTCTCAAGTCTTTAGGCAAGAACGTCAGGAGCCGTTCCTAGAGGGGGGGGACCTGTCAGGGTTTTGCCCTTTTTTTTTTGTTATTCTAGTTTTTTTTTGTAATGTACTTTATTGTCCACTAGATTTTGTAAATTTTCATTTTCCCCTTTTGTATCCGTAATCATTGTCATTGATTTCACATGGGCCTTGTTTAGTTTTTTGTATTTAAGTAGTCTCAGTTTCATCTGTGCTTTGCTCAGTTATTGTGGATCCAAGCCTGTCAACCACTGTGAGTTATTCTTTTATAAAGCCTTCTAGTTATTAAGCTAAGCGCTTCTATTACTTATATCTTTGAAGTTTTTGAGTTCAACTGTTCTGGAGTTTTTTGCCTTTTTTGAGTTTTATATTTTTGGATATTGCCTTCCCTTGTTTGGGTTCAACTCCCAGTAGCTCAGTGCTTGTGTGACTCACTTCTCACGCCAGGGACCCGGGTTCTAGCCTCGTTCCTGACAAATACTCCACATCAAAATTCCATTTGTGTTTACAACGATAATGCCTTTCAGCATATCTGAAGTGCTATTCCATTGCATGGAAAAGAACCATAATGTGTGATGCTGTAGTTGTAGCCTATGTTGGATGCAGCACCTGCTGAACTCCGGTGAAAAAAGGGGTTACGTCACACTCTGAGGCCAGCCTGGGTTGCCAGCTGTGTGCAAAGCACGTTTTTTGCAGATCTAATCCAATTCTACCTCCAATCATCAATGCTAATTTCACATGCTCCATCATAACATCATG
>CAIGQZ010032280.1:7432637-7443430 GCA_903798205.1 Danio tinwini
AAGCTTCTGTTGCCAAAACAAATTCCTTGTGTGTGTGAAGCACACTTGGCAATAAAACTGATTCTGATTCTGTTTTCCACCTCTTTTCAAGAATAGCGCTATGTTGTTGTTGTTTTGTTTTGCAGGTGAAACCTCAAGTCTCTCAGGTTCCAGTACAGGATTGGGACCAGCACCATCTCCCAAATAGTTGTGCTGCCCTGTACCATGTTATGAAGAAAGACTACCTCACGGTAGGGTGTGAATGACAAGCTGTTAGAAATGACATTTCATACATTCACTGTAAAATTAACATCCAGAACATGTACATGTGCTTCTCAGTAAACTAGAACGTCATCAAAAATGTATTTATTGTAGTAATTCCATTCAAAAGGTGAAAGTGATGTATTATAAAGATTAATTACAAACACACCAATATATTTTAAAGGGCACCTATTTTACCCCTTTTTCCAGATTTAATAGAAGTCTTTTGTGTCCCCAGAATGTGTCTGTAAAGTTTCAGCTCCAAACACCCATCAGATTATTGATTATAGCTCTCAATAGATTTTTGTGTACTGCGCCTTTAAGGCTAGTCCTCCCCGCCCATCGTTTTCACCTGCCGCGCGTGCCTCAGTCTCCGCCCTCGGCTGCCTCAGACAACAGACAGACATGAAGGAAGCAGATCTCACGTAACGTTTGTGACAAATACTACAGTAAAAGCTTTATCAATGATTATTTGGTGAGTTTGTTGTGAGGAGCTGCAGGATGAGTCACACGTGATGTCATTACAAAGTTCACGCACACACAGCGCAGACACACACGCACATACATACAGCACGCGCGTTTAGCTTTGCACGCAAATGTGACAGGATACAGGTTAATCTCCACTGCTGTACGGATATCTGTTAATGTACAAAATAAACCTGATTTAACGTCCACAAACCGGGATTGAAGCGTCTTTTATTATTGTTCTGACACGCGGCTGTGTTGATGAAGTAAAGCTGAAGTCGCTGTAAATCACTACACATGCTCTGTTTTAAAACATTTTAAACTTGTCAAACTCACTCTTGATCACATTTGATGATCCTAAACTGAACAGATCTTTTATTTAGGGTTGATTTGCGCACGTCCTGTCTTGTGGATATGAAACGTTACTACGGAGACATGTTAATAAGCAGCTGTCAATCAATATTGGTGGGCGGGGGGACCGCACTCCTACGTCAAGTTGCGGTCGATCTCAAAACCGCTTCAATTGGTCCACCGTTTTTGTTGTTAAATTGGAAAAAAAAGGACTGAGTGTGTTTATATCAGCCCAATATGATGCTCTATGCACTATACCTGCACATATGTCTGTCCAAACAGCTTGAAAAGCAGATTTTTCACCATAGGTGCCCTTTAAGTGTTTATTTCTCTTAATGTTGATGACTAATTAAAACACAATCTAATATTATAGAAAATTATAATATTACTTAAGACCAATGGAAAAAAAAAAAGCTTTTTTTGAAACGCAGAAATGTTACTTGGTTAGTAATTATTATGAATATTATTTAGCATGAATTCCACAATGTGACATGGCATAGACACAATCAGTATGTAGGGCTGCACAATATTGGAAGGCCGCAACAGGGCCTTCATAACACCTCAGCAGTTAAAAACCTTCCTTTTGTTTGTCTTAAATTATATTGTAATTATATTCTAATTGGCTGAGATACTGATTATTGGGGTTTTCATTAGCTATATGATGATATCATCAAAATGTGATGAAATGAATCAATCTGACTGTAATATAGGACTTTCACTTCTTGAATTGAATTACTACTTAATCAACTTTTCAATTACATTATAATGTACTGAGATGCACCTGTACACTGTAAAAATGTGCAGTCTACTGTAAAATAAGTTATTGTATTATGTATATTACGCTATGTATATCCATATGCCTATGTAGTACTTACTTTAGCTGTATGGATAAACAATATATCTTTCAAAACTTACTTTTTCCCCCTTTGCTTCTAGACACCTTCAACGGATGCAGAGTGGCGGTTAATAGCCCAGGACTTTGAAAAGAAATGGCAGTTTCCACACTGCCTTGGAGCACTTGATGGAAAACATATTCATATCCAGCCTCCCAAAAAAGTGGCAGTCTTTTCCACAATTATAAAGGCAGATTATCTGTACTAATGATGGCTGCAGTAGATGCAAACTACAAATTCATCTATGCTAGCATTGGTACCCAGGGTAGGGTTTCAGATGCTGGAGTGTTTGCACACTCTGACCTGCGCAAAGCAATGGATCTGGGTCTACTGAACTTTCCTCAACCTGAGCCTTTGCCAAATTCTGACATTGTGATGCCCTACATGTTTGTAGGTGATGATGCATATGCTAAGACCTGACCTCATGAAGCTATTTCCATTCAGGTGGACCATGGTCAAAGAGTACTGAACTACCGTCTCTCATGGACAAGACAAGTGGTGGAAAATGCATTTGGCATTCTTGCAAACAGGTTGAGGCTTTTCAGGTCGACCATAGGGTTAGACCCAGACAAGGTCATAAAGATTACAATGGCCTCCCTGTGCATCCACAACTTTCTGTGTGAGCGCTGGTCTGAGGCATATACACCTCCAGCCTTTGTATACTGGGAAAACACTGAGCATGGCATGGTTGATGGACTGTGGAGGAATCATGGGATGGGTAGTTTTCTGCCAGTGGAACACAGTGTAAAACCATGGAATGCAACAGTAACTGCAAAAATGCAGCGAAATCTTTTGCGGGACTATTTTGTCTCACCAGCAGGTAGCGTTCCTTGGCAGAACCAATATATATTTAGAATAGTACAGATGTGGTGGTTGGGTGCGGTGTTACAATCTTTATGTAAAGTCATCTTTTCTATGTGTAGCTAGTGCAGTGCTTTTTCTTTTATGAAGCTAAATATGTATGTGGTGGACCTGCAATTATTTTTCAACTTTATTCTTTAATATCTGTTACAGTGTCCAGACTGATGTTAAAGACACTGTCACACTTAAATTGTATTAAAATTATATATTCTGAACTGTATCTGGGTTTATTTGTTTTTTGTTGAAATTTCCTTACAACTGCAACAGTCCTGGAATGGAACAGGTAAAATATAATTCATATGTTGTACAAAACGCAGCAATTATTGTAATTATTTATTGCTACCAATGATCACACTTGTCATATAAATGTAGTGACACTGCTTTTATACTTGGGTTTCAACTGTTTATTGGCAATAATTATATTTTCTTATTAAAACCAATAACACACGTTGTGTTTAGCGAACTTAGCTTTTTTTTTTTTTAAAAACCAATAACAAAGGTTGCATTTAGCGAACACTGCAACAACTTTTTATGAAATGTAATGTTATAATGTAAAATACCAGAAATTGTGTGTCCTGAGTGCAGAAATGCTAATATAAAATTAACTTAAACATTATATAACAATATAATGTATTCACACTTCACAGGCTTTCATAGTGGCTCTGATTTTGTTACATCTGCAGATGACTTGGGTGGGGAGGCTGACCTGATTCGTACTGGGAATGAGACTGAGATGGTGGAACATCGGAAATGACCAGCGGCAATGTGTAGGGTGTGTGCTGTGTATATGAATGTAGAGACAAGGATCTGAGCGTCGCAGATCATAACCAGTATGTTTTTTTTTCAGTCTGGCCAAGTATCCAGGATCTTTAATTTGCCTCAACTCCAATGCAGCCTGGTTCCCAAATGCTGTTAGTGCATCATGTGTCAGCATCCACTTTTGCAGCCATCTTCTTTAGCACTTTAAGCTTCTGCAGTTTTATGTCAGTCTCTGATATTTTCTTGCTCTTCTTTACACTTTTGTGCAAAATATTCTGTGGCTTACAGGTCTCAGTTGAGGCGGTTGAAGAAGTTTCCTCCACAGCACTTGGTTCACCTTCATTACAATAATTAAGCGAGGAGGCACTATATAATGTGCTATCTGCTGATGGTGTGTCGGGTCTTGATTCAGACAAGTCCTGGTCCTCTGGGTCATTCTGCTCGCTTGAATCACCAAGCTGAAAGAAATATGACATTGGCATGATTATGGAACAGTTATATAAATAATCTGCATTTAAATTTTGTTTATGTTTTTAAAGTAATACAAAATATATAATTTTAAATATCAAAATCGCAGTAACTTCTCTATTCTGTCAATTTATTATTTTTTGTATTCTACTGTTAGCAAGTAAACAGTAAGACTAGTTTGCTATATTCATTTACTAAATACAATTTCTTTGTTTTTACTGTAATAAAAAAAATCCCTTGTTCGTGTTACATGAACTTAACAGTTGTTCTAGAACTTTTGTATCACTGCTCTTTTCCTGGTTTGGCCATTTCCATTGTCCACATTTGTAAGTTACTTTGCATAAAAAAATGTGTACTAGATGTTATATTTAGAGCACACTATCAATATCAACTTTCTGCTGTGGTGTGTTAACTTTATAACTTACAGTTGTTTCACACTGACGATGAACAATGTAGCGTTTAACAAAATCCATGACTCTCAGAGCCTTTTGTCTTGGCGTCAGTGGGTTGTTGCCACTCCCACTGGCCTTTGGTTTCATCAACCGGGTATACTGGGTTCGAAGGGATGCTGCCCTTGTCTTAACATCCTCGACTAATGAAAAAGAAGAAAATGTGTTTTGTTGTAGGCGTTTCTGCACTCAAGAATCATAGTCTCTTTATGCCCTACTGCTGGTAGCAGTCGTAGTTATTTTTTTAAAGAAATTAGACAAGGGGGGCACAGAATTTTTTTTTTATATTTGTGTTTTATTTGTTAGGAACTACCAGCTATCTGTTCGTACTTGCAGGAAACATGACTTATCAATGAATGCAAAATGAATAACATATAACTGTCACAATCATATACACAGGAGACTTGTGTATTCAGAGCAGGCAGTAGTAACAACATTAAAGAGACGGAGACTTGTGTTCAGTCCAAAAGAAACAATTACGTTGGAGAGCCTCCACCAAGGCGGGCGAGAGAGTCTAACAGAAGCAGACACAGGAGTGAACAACAACGAACTGATAATGCTAACTACAAAACACTGAACATATATAGCGCGCGGAACGCACATCAGCTGTGACTGATAACAAACACCTGTGCATTGAGAGTAGCGGCAAAACACGTGACCACCCAGCTAATGAATGTAACACATACACACACACCACGCGGTAAAGAACCCAAACAAGCCACACACACACACAAAGAAAAACAGAAAGACCCACAAACGTGACAATAACTTATCCACCACACTCCCCATTTCATATATATATATATATACACACACACACACACACACACACACACATATATACACATGTAGATAGATAGATTAGCACGATCAGCGTGATGTTTACATTTTAACGTTAAAGGCCATGAATAAGTGCTGTGTCCAGTGAGAGGATATAGGATGCTGATGAAAAGTTAAACGCATTATAACCGTCTTCTTAATAGGTTTTGTAACCGTGAATGAATCAAATGTTGTGACAATGTTGTGCCATTTTTAAGCCGGCAAAAATCGACATATAACACACTCCTACATTATTCATACTGAATGTTATGTTAATTGTAACATGCTACAGCTCACCTGGCAGTTGAAGAGCATTAGCGACTTCTGACCACCTCTTTCTTCACTCGGTTGTGGTACATCTCATTTGAAATGTCATAAAGGCATTCGTGTTTCTGCCACAGTTCAATTAAATTTTGTTCCATTTGTTGGGTCCACATTGTTTTTGACGCCATGTTGTTGCTGATGCTGCTGCTTCCGTTGACCTCTCTCTCTCATTGGCTGCAGCTCGTCACTACATCTGACACCACGTGGGGTCGAGTCTGCCGACAGGTCAGAAATATTTAGCATGCTAGACTTTGGATTTTCATCTGCGAGGTGTCAGTGACAAGCCAACGAGCCTCTTTGACGCGTCGTTCATTAGTTCACACATAAAGGCTGCTGAGTGCTGAGGACCTACAGATTTTCCCCCAATCACAGCCCGATCTATCGGCGAGCTCGTTAAGCTCCAAATCTGGCTTAAAATCCTGTAGTGTGAACTAGGCATTAAGGAATCTGCCTCTTTAAATGGTAACTGCTCCTTTGTGCACACCAGCGAAACACTCAGGAAACAGGAATCCCAGATCAACCGCCGCTGTTTCGTCTTCTCCCGCACTGGTGAGTAAACTTGAAATTAGGTTGGCAGATAGTCTCATTCAGTATATTCAGTATAGTCTCATGATCAGGTCTGAAGCAACAATTCTAGTGAGCTGACTTCAGCAGCTGACTGATAAAGCACTGATAATGGCTCATCAGGATCACCTGTGAAGCCAAGCTCCGCCAATTCAATTAGCATTTTGATTGGCCCATTTTCTTATTCTTCAGAGTGATAGGTCGTCTGATGAAGTCCCAAAAGTCTGTTTACTGAGACATTATAATATTGGTGGTCTGGGATAACCATACTGCTACTTCATGGTGTGGCAAGCCTCAAATGCTGGGATTGGGATTCTGATGTTATGTTAGAGTGGAATACACGCTATTCTAACGCAGCCGTGTACACACTAGTCCTATACAGGTTTCTGTACAAAAAGCTTCAAGAATTATTTTGCAGAAGAACCTTTTAAAAGTTTTGCACTCACATCCTAATAATGAATTTATAATGGTTATTACAAGAATACGGTTGAGGTTTGCACCTTTAAATGGATTTCATGGTGGTTAAACATTTGATTCAGTTGCACAGAATTGTTATATAATCAGAATAGCTTAGTCTACAATACTTAAGTGGTGTGTACATACAGTTTCATACTGCATTTAAAGTTGAACACACAGACATACCCTCATTATGGCCTTCCATGTGATCCATGTGCAAAGAAATACAGCACAGACTTAAGATTTTCATGCCAGAATATTTATTACGATCCATTTACAGGTCAAGTTACAGTAGATCTAGCACAACATTTGTACCTTCATTATTCACTTCATGAATTAGCGCAACATGTTACACTGCTCAATGTTATGCTTCAGAAACAGTGAAATGACTTGAACAAAACAAATATCTGCTAGATTAGTCCATTCAACATACCTGCATAACGTTCTAGAAGGTGCTACAGGTATATTGATGGTCTTTAATAAAAAGCACAAATATGGACTTTTTTCTGAGAAGAAAAACCAAATATAGCCTTAGCCACAAGAAGATATTAAAAGCACATAAAAAAAGAAACCATAAACTGTCATTTTCAGAATGCAGAGAAGGCTCCAGTGGCCTTACATTAGGGGATAGCTGGCCGATGTTGCAATGCCACAGTGATTGTTTTTGTCTTTAGCCATGTAGATGTAGCCTTTGTCACCCCATTTGTCAGTCCAGCTAAAAGGGAAGGGAAAAAGAAATGTGATATGCAAGCAAGGTTGTACAAGCAAAACTAAATATTTTTGTAACCCCCAAAAATCATACCTGTTCTTCACAATCCAGTATCTTCTCCCAGCAACATCAGCACCCTCATAACCATAACCAACCACCAAGACCCCATGATCAAGTTGACTACTGCTACATGCCTTCTCATAATAGATGCCTAAAGTTTGGAATAAAAAAAAAGTACTTGAACCTCAGATTGTCAGGCAGAGTAAATTAAGGCAAGTATTGTCATTTTATGATTAGTTGTTTGTAAACCACTAGTTTAGCTAAATCCAATTAAAACAGAGTTGAGGGATATCAGACACCTACCGGACTGATAGAACTGTATGGATTGATGTCCTGCATCAATAGCAACAGATACAGGACCCACAGCAGCAACAGCATTCATCAGAGCAAGCTCGTTACCACTAGGGATGTCCACGAATCCGGTGTCCTTAGCGGCATTATTACGGGGGTCATACCGGCATGGCAGATCATCCTGCAAGCACAAAGTTAAAAGAAAAAAAATCATTTCCCACGATCTGTAAATACAGTACTATTCAATTCAAAGTCTTCAAGAGAAATAAACTGCCCGTTGTCAAAAAATAATAAAAACTAAAAGTTGCTGCAAGCAGGTATGTTGATTTGGAAACAATTGTGCAATAGAGGAAACTCAACAAAATGATTCTTATGAATGGTAAATTATGTATGTTATGTACAAATTCAGACTGATCCACTGGTTAGTACAGTTATTCAGTCACAAGTTCTGTTGAGGCAAACACAAGTTTGTTGCTTGTCTTGGAACGCATCTCCATCATAGTTTGTCCACAAGTTCTAATCAGATTAAATCATTTCTGTGTCAATTCAAGGACGTTTACTCCATTTCACATTTCATTGTAGTCTTTTATGAAACTACTAAATTTAAAATACATGGGAAGATGTCAAAATGATACAGCAGATGAAACAAGAACAAAACCCTTAAGGGTAACACCCACCATAGTTGCACAAGACAGAAGAGCACACAAATGATTCTTACCCTTGCAAGATAAGGGTATGACTGCTCAGAATCCAGCCCGTTGTTCTCTTTAACATACAGGAAGGCCTGATCCATGAGGCCTCCGTTACAGCCTTGATTGCCCTGTGGTCTGGAACAGTCCACCAAGTTTTGCTCACTCAGAGAAACCAGCTTTCCAGTTTTACGGAAGAGCTGACCCTCCAAGGCACCCGTTGAACTGAAAGACCAGCAAGATCCACATTGTTTCTAAAACCACAAGAGAGAAGAGTCACCAAACAGTAAAGATACAGATACTATAATACTAAAAGGCATTTATATTTTAGCACAAACTGGGTTAACCTGTTCAACTGTAAATTGGATTAGTTGTAATAGATGCAACTAGGTCCTAATGTAGCCTAACATTTGCAGTTTTCAGTTGCTTTAAACTCACCTGGTCTTTGACAGGAGTAACATAGCCCTTCTGTCTCCAGTCAATCTGTTGAGGGGCTGCAAAAAAGCTGGGTTCCATGAACAATGAGCCCTTCGACTTCCGGTTGGGGTCATGCTTATAACCATTCATTGTCTTTCTGAACTCCTCATTTGTCTAACAGAGAGAATGAAATGAAAAAGGTTTGAGACAACCTTAAAAATTATACCTCAAATAGTGAATAAATTTAGTCAATATTTTGAAGATGATTTAAAATAAATTCCCCAATATAAGATGTTGTTGACCATAATTGAATCATTTACCAAACAAAACCAGCAGTCTGTGCAATTGATTGTGCTTATTGAAACCGATCTGCTTTTAGACTGATGAAATGTCATACTTGGATTTTGATTCACTTCATACAATGCAAATAGTCAAAAGAGTTGTTACCACTTTATATTGATGGGCCCCATAACACATTTTGTTGATTAGAAGTTACATTGAAACTACTTACCATCTAATTCTCATTAGAGTATTGGTAGACCGTAAGGTTAGAGTTAGGCTAAGGGTTAGTGCTTTTTGATATGTACTTGCAATAATAATAATACTAAACTGCTCACCATATCACCAAATTGGTTCATTCCCAGTCGGAAAGTGTGGTTTCCCATGGAGTACTCAAGGTTGTGTAGTTCAATTTTTCTCAAGTTCTCCTCCCAAATCATTCTTCTCTCGACCTCCACTTCCTGGAGGAAAAAAAAAACAGATACATCATTCACTCATTCAAAGCTGATTTATGGCTATAAACTATAGTTTTCCTACCTCATGGTAGATTTTTCCATGCTGACTCTTCCAGGAGTGCCAGTGGTCATCTAACTGCATGTCTACAGTTGGAGCAGCAAACACTGCACTTATGCACAGCGTGACGAGCAAAGCAAACATCATCCTGCCTGAAAGACTGTGACAGAGAAAAAAACAAGACTCAGTTTGAAGCAATGTCACAGGGGAGTTGCACAGATAATAGGACATTTTAACCAGGGGGAAAATTGTTAATGTTTTTATCAAAACACTTTAAACAACCCAAGGCACAATATGTTTCCAACAAACAGAGCTGAATACCATATAAATATAATGCAAGCAACATCTCTTATGAAAGAGGAAAACAAAGAAAGACATAACCTTACCTTTCACAAGGGAACAAAATGATTGACTGTTATTGCTTACAACTGAGTGTGTTTTAAAGCCTGCCCGAACATAGAGGCGGTCTCTCATTAGCTGATGGTGATGATGAGTCAAGTGTTTACAGCCAATCAGGTCCATCAAGAACTTTATCTTTACATCTAATCCATCGTCACAAGATGGACAATTCATTCATGGACTATGGTGATTATTTATATTATTAGCCTACTGTAACAAGATTTCCACGGTTTATAATATTAATAGTTAAAATGAACGAGTGGAAAGTTAGCTTAATAAAATAGGCTATACTTGGTTTGGTGACAGAGATTTTTAACAGTGTTTGTTGAGTGCGTTTTAATCATTGTTTGTCCTTGTCACATAAAGGTGTGTTTGACAAATCCCACATGCTTAAAAAATTATCCAAGAGAAAACAAAGGGCCATTTGGAAAATTCTCAAAGTAAGCAATTTGAAACAGCATCAGTGGCTTGTGTTTTGTACTGACTCTAAAAATACTAAAAATGCCAGCCACATTACTTCCAAAACTAATTTGTCCTTATCTGGCGGCAAGAGAGTGAACATCTTTGTATATTTAAGATTGTGTCTGTTTGCTCTACAGTGGAAATTGTAATTGTTTATTTATAATTTTTATAATTGTTTAATTTGTAATGGTTTAATTTAATTAATTTTTATAAATTATAATTTATAGTTGTTTAATTATAATTTATTAATTATCATTTATATTCAGATCTATATTACATGGAAGCCCGTTTCCGCCACTAAATGATAAAACACAATCTTAAATAA
>CAIGQZ010032280.1:7448430-7460288 GCA_903798205.1 Danio tinwini
TTTTTTTTTTTTTTTTTTTTTTTATCATTCAGTGGCGGGAACTGGCTTCCATAATATTCATATCTATATTCGTACCATTTATATTTATATCTTTTACTCATTTAATTTAAAGTTAAACAATAAATGAATGTCTACCCACTGAATAAACCATTCTATGGTAGAAATGGTCTCATAGAAACTGAATTCTCTGAGCTGGTTTATTCCAGCTCACTCACTAAACATTTTAAACTAATACATCCTTATGGTTTACTACCAAGTTTTATCAAACGTTTACATATAAGTTTAACTAGTACAAAGTTGAAAAATTACTTACTCTCCTTTGGCTCAGTGCCTGGTTTATCAGGGGTCACCACAGCAGAATGAATTACTCAATTACTCTGGCATATGTTTTATGCAACAGATGTCTTTCCAGCTGCAACCCAGTACTGGGAAACACTCATTCACTTTCTTAGTCACACAGACACTCATACACTACAGCCAATTTTGTTTACCCAATTTACATATACTGCATGTCTTTGGACTGTGGGAGAAACCGGACCACCCAGAGGAAACCCACACAAACACAGGGAGATCATGCAAACTCCACATAGGAATGCCTCCTGCCCCAAGCTGGGACTCACTCCAGCAACATTCTTGCTGTGAGGTGACAGTCCTAGCCACTGTGCCACCCCCTTGAAAAATTACATTGATAAACACTGTTCATCAAATATATTTTTTTTGTTTTAAGGTGTTGCTCAGCATAAACAAGTAGACCTCTCACAGATCTTTCTGTGGAAAACTTCCACTATGGGGATTTCGTCAGAATCCAATCATCTGAAGAGTATAAAAATGGGCCAATGAAATGCCAATGAGTTGGCAACATCAGTGTGCACAGCTGTCGTCAATGACAATTAACTTGGCATAAAAGCCCAGCATGTGCTCAGCAACGGTATCCTTTTCGTTTTCAGAGCCTTTCACAATCTTCTGAGAGAGTCAACTGAGGGTTTCTCCAACCTGTCTAGCAGAGAGAGATTGAGAAGCAGTTCTCCCGGTCCAGAGCGTGTTTACGCAGTGGCAGACGGTGAAGCTGGGTTCTTCTCCCTTGCCTGGCGTCCTTTGGGTTCGGTCCTCCAAATGAGCGGTTTGTATAAGAAAGCAAGTTTCCTAAAAGAGCAACATTCCGATCGTTCCGACCATGCCTTTCTGGATGTGGTGGTTCCCTGTGCCCGGATGATGGGCACGAGCACTGCGTTACATGTTTGGGGGTCCAGCATGTTAATGCTGTGCCTGCGGGCAGTGCATGCCGTCATTGCGATGTCATGTCTGTTGAGCAGTTAAGATCGCGGCTCCTTTGCAAAAGGGCAACCCACAACAGTTGTCGCCCGCTCTGTGGTTGGCACTCGGGCAGATCTGAGGGTTACAGTGGGAGTAAACCCGCCGCGGGCTCGCGGACCTCTCACTCTTCAGCGCGCTCCATCCAAGCTTCGAGCCAGAGAAGCGATCCATCCTCTCGGATGATCGCCCTCTCGTTCGATGACACCGAGGACCAGATGTCCATCATTGCATCGGAGGGTGGGCTATCACTATCCGACGAGGATCCGAACCCTCTCCCTCCCTCCAGGGTGGTGAGCGCGGCACAGGATGCAGAAGCGGATATGCTGGCCGTGCTTTCCCAGTTAAGCCCATGCACTCCGTGTTGCCCCACCACTGGTACGTCAGCGATCGTGCGAATGAAGCCACTAGCGAGGGCTCTTTCGTTGTGGCGTTTTCCATAAATTTTCCTAAAGTGGAAGTTTTTCCACATAGCATTGAAGTTCCCCTCCCGAAGGGGAAGGCTCTGGTTACCAAAGTAACCCTCGATCCCTGAGGGGGGGAACGGAAATGCTATGTTCCTTCACCTTTAGCTGTTGAGTGTGAAAGCCTCTTCAGCTAGAAAAGGATGCCGTTGCTGAGCACATGCTGGGCTTTTATGCCAAGTTTATTGTCATTGACGACAGCTGTGCACGATGACGCCGCCAACTCATTGGCATTTTATTGGCCTGTTTTTATACTCTTTCAGATGATTGGCATTGGATTCTGACAAAATCCCCATAGTGTAAGTTTTTCCACAATGCATTTCCGTTCCCCCCCTCGGGGAACGAGGGTTACTTTAGTAACCAGAGCGTTAGTTAGTTATCTTTAATAAAAACTAACAAAGTAATTATTAGAAGTTATTAAATGTAATCACTATACCTTCAGTCTTATAGGATGAGAGTTACACACCAGATAATAGTTGATATTAAGTTAGCATACACTACTTTCCTGAGGCAATGTTAAATTTCACAGATTACTCTTTTTTTAAATCATATTTATGCTTTAAATGAGAGTAAAAGCAAAACTAGCTTACCCTCTTTTAGTGCAGGGTACATATTGTGATGTTCTTTGGTACATGATACACAATAAAAGAAAGAATCATGATGATTTTTGCAGTGTACCCACACAGTGACACTGTTAGGACTAGTAAGCACACCTACAGAGTGTGTAAATTAAGGTGCAGGCCAGATGATGTGGGAAAATGGGTCTGTCACAATAATTTTATGAAAATAGCTGCATTCAAAATATGACCAAACCAATTTTTTTTTTTTATCTTTGTCTTCTTTTCCTTACTGACAGTCTGCCATTTCAGATTATTTCCCTTGTCCTGCCTCCTTGTTTCTTGTTACCACACCCTCTTGTTTAGCCTGTCTTATCCTTGTTTACCTGACTGTGCAAACCTGTCCCTTGTTTGCTCTTCCTTTAATATTGTCCTCCTCTATGTCTAATCTTGGTTGGTTTGTGTTGTGGATGTGATTTGTCAAACACCTCCCTGCTAGAACTTGCTGAATTTAGTCTAGTCCTTGTCTTTGCCTAGTGGTTGTATTTATTTATCTTATACATATTGTATGTGTGTGTGTGGGGTGGGGGGCAAGATGTCTGAGCTCGGGGCGTTTTCCCCATTAAGAGAAACAGAGAGGAATATGAGCTCAGCATCTATAGCCCAATCTCAGAAAGCTCCCCCTCTCCATGCTTGGTGTGGATCTGGATAAAGGTGTGGAGCTGGGGTGGACGAGGGATGCAAAGTCATTGACATGACTGAGGTAGGATGAGCTTGGTTTTTTATGGGAGTTCTCTCTCACTTTAGGAGAAGGGCAACATTGACATAGAGAAGTCAGAACCACTCAAGAAGGATTTCTGTAAACTCTTTGAAACAGTCTGAAAACTGAACATTCAGCCATTCATTCAATGGACCATTCCCTGCAATAGGAACAAATTGTATTTTTGTATTAATATTATATGTTAGGCACCTAGGGTCTGAGAGTAAAGGAATTTCGATTCTCTGTATGTCCTGTACATGTGGTTGAATTGACAATAAAGCTGACTTTGACTTTGAAATATGTTTCAAGTTTTTTTCGTCTAAATAAATGGCTGAAACTTAAAGAACTGAAATTTATTGACAACTTCAATAATTTTTTGAATCAGAAACAACTGTTTACATCAGACAGCCTCCATCAAAAGAAACTTGGTTTATAGTGCTAAAAGGCAATATACAGTATACTCCCCCTTCATCGTCCAACTGCTGTGTGTGTCACTGAACTCAGCAAGTGGCACACGCACACCTGATGAGTGTCCAAATGACCACAGGATTTTATAACAACACCTAAGTGGACAAGTGGCTGGCACATCCCAAAAGGGCAATGATAAAATAACGCAGCCCCAACAACCACTGCTTACAGACACAATGCTGGCAGTGCAATGTAAATTGACCTCCCAGATAGATTATGATGCATGATCTGCAGGAAAACAACCAGGTAATCCAGGAAAACTTATTTTAGCAGCCAGTACATTAGACAGCACTCATGGCAACAGAAAGAGCCTGGTGCAAATCAAAAGCCCCCTCTAACCTTAGCAGATATCAAGCCCAGCTTTATTTGGCCAAAATTGTTTAACACCATGCTCTGTCCTCCTCCACCACCTCTTACACTAAAAACACTCAAAATAGCAGTCTGTTTCCCACTTCATCCATCCCAAATCCCCAATCAAACAATACCCTCTGAAGAAAATTCTTAATTCCTAATGGAGGAAGAATTATCCAAAGTATCCGGTAGGAGTCTTACCTCACCGGCAGATCATTCAGACTGGAGAGGAAAGGTATCCAAAGCTCATAAGCTAGTCACAGGGGTACCTCATAAATCTGTTATGGGCTCCCTTCTATTTTTATGTACACCACATCACTGAGAACATCCAATTACATGGTTTCTCTTATCATTATTATGCCAATGACACATAGCTCTATCTTTCATTTCATCCTGATGATCCAATGCAAGGATCTCACACTGCCTAGAGGATATCATGTTTTGAATAAAAGTTCATCACTTACAGCTTTATCTGGCAAAAAAGGAACTTTTCATCTTCCTTGCAACTCCACACTTTTAACACAATTTCTCAGTGTAATTTAATAAGGATTCTTAGGGAGATATTATTATGATCAACTGTCCTTCAAAGAGCACATTGCTAACACAGTTTGATCATGCAGGTATGATTTTTCAACATTAGAAAAATCAGATGCTTCCTAACATACTGGACAACTTTTAGTCCAAGGTCTTGTTATTTCAAGGCTGGTCTACCGCGTTGCTCTTCAAGATGGACTCCCATCCTGCACCCTTAAACCTTTAACAACTCTAAAACCGTAACACCTCTCTTTAACTCTCTGCATTGGTTATAGGCTGAGGTTCGTATCAAGTTCACATCATTGATACCTCGATACAGAATAGCCACTGGCACTGCATTCTCTCACCTCCACCTACTCCCGAAGGTCTACACCCCCTTCAGGGACCTCTGGTCGGTAAGTGATCACCATCACATTATAGAAAGTCTATAAGCCACTTTTCAAAACCTTTTCATTCAATGTTCCACATTGGAGGAATGATCTTCCCATTTACACATAGACAGCTGCTTCATTAGTGTCATTAAAACAATAACTAAAACTCTCTAACGCAATCACCCAAACCCTCTTCTCACCCTCATCTCACCACACAACACACCCTTATGCCGAGTTCAGACTGCATGATTTTCAAAGTAGTCGTGTCACATGTTTTCACACTGCATGACTATCTGGGGTAGCGTTTCGTCGCTGCTTTGTTTACACTGCAAAATGAATCGAACTGCATGACTTTAAATAAGAAAAACTTTGTCCAAACTTTGTCTCAACCAAACACACGCGAGAAGTGACATGGAAGCAACACGAGGTGACATAGTATACCTTTTGTTAATAACTACATAATGAGAAAGAATCCTTTAGTGAGGTAGAAAATATACTTAATTTGCTCACCTGGCTTTGAAGGGAATTAGCAATTTCTCTTCAATTTTTTTCTGCTTCGACCCAATTGTGCTATTGCTCAGATGACACGTCAAACAGACACGGATGCTCCTACCAAATTTACACTAGTTTTTCCTCCATTTCTTGGGTCCAGATAAACTGGAAATGGGTGCTTTTAACTTCAACCCCCAACCTCCCGCTGGCCTGCAGATACCTACACTAGTGAATGCTGCTCTCTCATTGGCTGTAGGTGATTGCCAATGTTATTTTCAATCAGAAGACATTTCAAACAACATGATTTGAATCGCTGCCAGCTCCGGATATTTAGCATGCCAAATATCTCACAGGCATCGGCAACTCATCGGCTATTCTTTCAGATTGCGTCTTTGATAGTTCACACTGTGTGATTGTTACTCACATAAACAAGCACTGATTTGCCTGTGATTTTAGGCATTTGTCGACGATATCTTAAAACCTGTCGGCGAGTCAAAATCGGGGCTAAAATCATGCAGTCTGAACTCGGCATTAGAAAACACAAGATGTGTCCCAAATGCATACTTATGCACTATTCTACCCCATTTTGTAGTATAAATAGTGTAAGTAGTGCACTTACACTGAAAACTCTAAAAATAATAAGTGCACACATAAGATGCACTCATTCAATTGGTAAAATGAAGTGTCTAATGATGGACACTTCACGCACTCAACGAACACAGCTTTGCTCATGTAGCGGAAAGGGTGGCGCTATCGGGCGCACATGTTGGAGGTTATTTATTTTGGATTGTAAAAGCAGTATTCTCCTACCAGAGTGATTATAGCACCTCTCGGTGGTGAATGCGGTTTTAGTCATGGAAGGTATTATTTGGTAGTTTGGTCATTCACTTCACTAATTTGGCAACCGTCAAACGTCATCAGGGAAACGGTTTGAATTTCTGCATAGTAAAAAAAACATTAGTGTTTCATTTGGGATAACACTACATACATATACTATGCTGTTGAGTGTGTAAGTGCATATGTACATAGTGCATAAGTGCATAGTGTATAGTGTGCCATTTGGGATGCAGCAACAATCTTTCATCCCTCTGGCACTTTTACCAACACTTTTGCCCCAGTTTTACACATTTGCACTGGACACATGGACATAGGGATCAGAACACGCATGCTGCATGTAATGAGTGCACCGCAGGTATTTTATTTATCTTGTACTCATGTATTGCGTTCAGTCTTGTGTTGGTGTTGTGTAGAGCATGTGGCTTTGTGTTTTCATGCATGCTTTTGTTAATGTATGCTCTCATTGGCTGCGTGTTCCAAAGCCGCGGTCACACTGGGCTTTTCTCCCCATAGACTTCCATTCATACGCATGCAAATGCGTCAGACCGGAAACGCAGGGTCATGCGTCGGAGTTTCGCAGGTTGCTGCGGTGCAAAGTTCAAGCTTGGTGAACTCTGACCTTCGAAATCGCTTCACTTCACTGCGTGAGACCAATCCAGGATCAAAACATGACCTCTCTGAACAGAAATTTAAAACATGGAGCAATCGCTCGCTTTACGACAGAATTTCGTAAGCTCAAACTCTAGTGTGACTTCGGCTTAATCCTGTTTGGCGTGAGCACATTGCTTGTGTATCTTTGTCATGTATCTTGTCATCTGTCTTCTGTTTATTGTTTAGTCACTCCCATCGAGGTACCCGTTATTAGTTAACTTTGTTCACCTGTTTGTTTGCTAATTTGTTCTCCTTTAAAACTGCCTCATGTCTTCTGTCCTGTGCCAGTTTGTTATTATCGTTTCCAGTTACCATCTTGTCTTGCCTTGTCCAACCGTGCTCTTCTCTGCCAGCTGAGTCAAGTTTGTTTTTTGTTAGTTTCCCCTCTTTTTTGCTTTATTTGATAATTAATAAGCCCATCTTTTGTATTGCTCTTGAGTCCTGCTCCTTTCCCTTATTTCAACCCTGACAGTTTTATTTTTCACTTAGGCTGCCTCCGAAATCACCTACTACTTACCTGATACTATATGATCATTAGAAAAGTACATTCAATATAGTATGAATGTGAGTAGAATGGAACTCGGACAAACTACATCTGCCATTTGTCATTATCACCTGAGCTACCAGCATCAGTTGTGTTGTTGCACTCCCATTCATGAATTATCTTGTGTGGCATCATGGAATAGTGTAGCGTCCATTGGATGTGCCCTTCAGAATCTTTCCAGAAGTTGTAGGTCATGCGGGTACTTCTCACATACTGTTTTTTGAATACTGTAAATTCTAACATACTACTCAGCTAGTATGTATGGATGTCCTAAGAGGCCGTGCATAAAAACATTTTTTCTCATTTCTTGTTTTGTCGTGATCACGGCTTAATTATCTCATGATCTCGACATAACTCGTTTTTTCGTGATCTCGACATTAAAAAAGTTGTTTTATCATGATCACAACTTATTTTTTTCGTGATCTCGACATAACAAAAAGTTATGTCGTGATCACAATTTATTTTTTTTGCTTTTATGTATTAATTATTGTTATTATTATTATTATTATTATTAATATCTGGCAAATGTCTGGCCAGAGAGTCTGTACCGGTCCTGCGAACAGGGAGAGAATAGCCCAACTGCAAACGCACATTTGTGCAACACGTTCAGAACAGCCATAATATAAGAGCAAACGCTCATGCTCATGATTAAAGTACATTTCTGATTATATTCATGTATATGAATATATACCATTATTTACAATAATATTCCCTCAACTGTTACCATTTTAAGGCAACTCTATATGGCGCAAAATAAGTTGCTGCATGCATGAATTACATTATGAAGAATAATGAAAATCCTGCTCTTGCTTTGATCCTTTCCGCAAATTATTTACAACTTTAAAAATGCGCTATATAGAGTTGCTTTAAAATGGTAACAGTTGCGGGAATATTATTGTAAATAATGATATATAATCATATACATAAGTATAATCATGAATGTACATTAATCATGAGCATGGGCTTTTGCTCTTATATTATGGCTTTTCTGAATGCCTTTAATGTGTTGCATGAATGCATGTCTGCAGTTATTCTCTCCATGTTCGCAGGGCCAGTGCAGACTCTCTGGCCAGACATTTGCCAGATATTAATAATAATAATAATAATTAATACATAAATAAAAGCAAAAAAATAAGTTGTGATCACGACATAATAACTTTTTGTTATGTCGAGATCATGAGAAAATTAAGTCGTGATCACAAGAAAACAACTTTTTTAAGTATGCGGTTTAAGTTACAGCCTTAGTCTTAAGGACTTAAAGTTCTCAAATTCTTTAATTTGACTTAAAGATTGTGCAACACCCAGCACATTTGCATATTTTATTACTATAATGTATTATTATATAGTACTTTTCAAAATATATATGAAATACAAGGCTGAAGCACATTCATATAAAATACATTTGTATACATTTTATTTATAAATGTTTTAAATGACCTTTTAACACATTTTACATGTTTTATTACTTTCTGAAAGCAGTAATAAACTGAACCGCAAGAATAAAAAGTACACTTAAATTTACTACAACATTAACTTACTTTACTACAACTTCTGTTTGTTTAATAATGTGCTTTGAATGTATGCTTAATGCATTGTAACAGTTCATTTTTATATAATACAAACAAATTAATCAACTGCAAAATAAATATGAACTGTCAAATTTTTTTCAATGTGTTAATTTGTATTGTAAAAATATAGTGGTAATACATTTTTATATATTTAAAGTTAGTACAATTGTTGGATAGTATACTTGGACTGTAGATCTACTATTGAAAATAAGATGTACCTTCAATACAACTTTGTATAGTTTTTTAACAAGGGTATTGGTTAAAGAATCCAGCTTTGGGTGGGAAATGTCCATTATTATGTGTGCAGTTGTTTCATTTAAATGTAATTTGCAAATTCTGAGCAGTTGACAAAAGCTGACAACTTAACAACAAAAAAAGTACAAAACCATCCCCAGTCTCCCGCATTTTTACACTTATTGTACATTTAAAAGTATACTTTTATATATATTCAAAGTGGGCCAAATTAGACCCTTAAATAGTTTACTTTTATTAGGCTACTACTAGTATATAGTTGTTAATACATGAAGTATACTTAAAATAGACTTCTACAATACTTAACTATACTTAGTAAAATGGAAGTACTTCTTTTTCATAAGTCCTCATACATTTTGCTACTTTTTTCAAAACATCTTGTGCAAAATTCCCAAGCCAACGTGCCAATTTTCATTTTAATAAGCCATAGAATTGTTAAAATTCAGACCCACTTCAAGCACAACATTTACTAAAAGTGAATGTATTAAAGCAAATGACAAAAATTGATGATTTTTGAGAGACTGTTATCATTTAATGAGACAAATAATTCAAATGAATCACAAAATGAAATGCTTCTTCAACCACAAGATGTCGCCGTTTTGCTACTGATTTATGTTTTTTTTTTTTTAAATGTTGCTTTTTGAAAATGATTTACATTATTTGTGATGAATGTGATTTGTATGTGAGATTTGTTTTTACGATATGGTGGAAACCTGCCTGTATACTGTCAGAGACTCTAAAGCAGGGAATAAAAAAGAAAATCTAGTGACTAGTAGATAGAACAACAGTAAACCACAATTTCTGTTTATACATCTGCAGATCACATAGCTGTGACAAACTGAGGATGGTGTAAAACTATAATAATTAAACAATAATAAAGCAATTTAAGGGACTTAAAAACCATTAGATTAAACCATTACACTTATTATTAAAATTTTTGGGTATCACTTTATTTTGATTGTCCCTTTAAAGCATTTTGTTGAATTGAAGTTACATTGCATCTACATGCTAACTAATTCTCATTAGAATATAAGTGGACTCTTAGGTTGGGGTTAGGGCCAGGGTTAGTGTAAGTTGACATGTATTTGCAAAGTTTCTTGTAGTCAGTTAAATGTGTTGAAGTAGCAGTATCAGCAGATATTAAACTGACAGTCTACTAATACTCACATGAGAATTATTTGACATGTAGTTGCAATGCAACTTTGTCAACAAAATGTGCAATAGGGACCATTTTTGTAATGTCATTTATTTTTGTAGATCATTTTGTTGTTTATGTCTTGGTCTATGTCCTCAGCACATATATTTTTCCCAGTATGGTTTTATATTAATGTTTTTTTATCAATATTGTTTCCTCTTCTTAGCAGTCACCTGTCCTTGTGCTCAACATAACACTGAACGTTCTGGGGATAAATGTAGTATGATGGAGATGAAAATGGGCTCCATAGCTGTTTTTGTAATAGGACCTGACCTTGACTCTTATGGTTAAGTTTTCTCTGCTGTATAAATCCAGGAACAATTGTCAAAACTATAATTTGGAATTTGAAATAATTCTAGCCCCTTGGGTGTTTTTACTTTTTACAGGGAAGTAGAATACATCAGATTTCTGAAGCTGCCTTTCTCCTTTTATACAGTATATCTGCCAGTCCAGACATTTATTATGCATATGAATGCTCGCTGGAGAGAGATTTTTTAGTAAATTCAGCTGGCCAATGGCTCCAGGTTATTTATACATTTATAATTTTTTAGACAACTATCAAAGCTGGCAAAAAATGTTGTTTAAAAATTTACTCTGCCTATTGAAAGACAGATAATGTATAATGTACAGCCAGTTTGTATTATCGCACATCAAACAGACAGGCAGATTAGAAACTTGACTGTGCTTAAGGGAAAAATAAATCACAACCTGTCAAACAGACAGCAGTTTGACATAGGGTAAGCCTGAAGTTATAAGCACACAAAAGCAGTGATAACCCATGCTTATTTAAAATGAGCTGGGCAATTGTGAGTCAATCATTTCTCTTCCTCAATAATCAGTGAGTCATTTGCACTAATTTGGGCTTGGTTAAGGACACTGGTTTTATTGCACAACATTTCTTTCTTTCTTTCTTTCTTTTCTTTCTTTTTTCTTTCTTTCTTTCTTTCCTTGTTTTTGTACTTACTTAATGATTAATTTTTCAGTACTAAATTTATTATTGAATTATTTACAAATTTGTTATTTATTAGTAGTTGGTGCTTTTTAAGATAATTCTGAACAAGTAAGTAAATGATTAATTAACTATTCAAATGAACATTTCTATATCTTATTATTCAGGCATATAGTAATAGTTTCTTTGTATGTCAATAAATGTGTTATTAACGCAACTTCATGCAGTTTTGTGACCTAATTTAAATTGAGGACTATGTGTGTAAATCCCATATAAAGGAAATTCAAAGTATTAAATGGAAAATAAATCCTTGCAGTCAATACAAAATAAAATGACAGTACAGTTAAAACAATCAACATAGTATTTGAGAAAACAACAACAATATAATAAGTTAACAATATAATAAGATAGAAACATTTCAATGTTGTTCAGCGATGTTTAAACTGTCCTGTAATTTTACTTTAGATAAGATTGCAAAGATTTATTTTTTGTTTGTGTATCTTGAAATTAATATACATACATACATACATACATACATACATACATACATACAT
>CAIGQZ010032280.1:7470288-7504982 GCA_903798205.1 Danio tinwini
CCAGCCTGACCAGCTAAGACCAGGCTGGAAATGGCTGGAAACCAGCCTGGAAATGGCCAAAATCCCTCTAAAACCAGGCTGGTCGACCAGCTAAAACCAGCCAACCAGCTTAGGCTGGTTCAAGCTGGATTTTTCAGTAGGGTTCTGTTTACATTATGTAGTTAATAACAAAAAATATATTACGTGACCTCGCGTTGTTTCCATGTCACTTCTCGCTTTGTTTGGTTGTGAGACGTAGTTTGGACAAAGTTGTCTGTGATTCTTTCTATTTTAAAATCATGCAATGTGAACTCTCCTGTCGCCGATCCATCCTACAGTGTAAACACCGCACCGACAGAATGCTAGCCTCGATAGTCATGCCGTGTGAACATCTGTGACATGACTACTTTAAAAATCATGCAGTCTGAACTCGGCATAACCCTAACCCCAAACTAACAGTCTACTTATAATCTAATGAGAATTATTTGACATGTAGATGCAATGTAACTTAAATTCAACAAACAGACCAAAGTGTGAACTTTTTTTTATGTTAACCTTTCAAAAATGTCTTAACTTTTACTATCTAGAACACAAAAATTTTCTTATGAAAAGCCAAAAACTTGATTGAGGCTAGTGGGCCATAGGTAAATATAGTTGCCATGGGTAATTTCCAAATTTATTTAATAATACTTAAAAATGACTAGAAAAACCAGCTTCAAATTAACTAATACAGTATTTATTTACATGTTATAAAACAAAACATTCTAATTTATAACAGAATTGCACTAGTTTTTGCCTTGATTTACAACATTTAATTGAAACATTTAATTTCAGTTAGCTTTTTTTGTAGCTCAGCAATAAAACTAATTACGTCAAGTTAGAGTTGACGATCTCTGTGTTAAAGCCGTTTGCCCCAACCCTCTCCATCATCCTCACTCTCCTCTCAGATGGGATGGTGGGCCAAATCAAAGGTTACATTCGGCCAACTTTGGCCCACGGGCACTAGTTTGGGCATCTCTGATCTAGAACATAGAATTGTCATATTAAATTTGGGGAAAAACACTTCTTCCCCTTAAAACAAGCAAACAAAAAACATGTGAAACGCACAAGATGCTTGTAGTTTTAAAACATTTTCATGTCAATTTATTTTGATAATTTAATCACTTTTATACAAAACCATATCTTTCAAGTTGTTCTGTAAGATGTGAGATATATGGAATGAATAATTATGCAAGTTAAAAAACATTTGCGATGTACAGCTGTAAAAAATAAGATTGTCTTCATCATATCCAGTGACATTCACTAATTGTTTGGACGATAGTATTTCCAAGCGGAAATGTTTTTTAATGTTTGTTCATGCAGCAATTCCTAATGTTTTATCAGTCAATCCAATAGACCACAATTTGTAAGAAATCTTTCTAGCACTAGTCATAGATTACAATAACACAATGACTGCTTACCCCAAAACTACACTGTAAAACCTACACTGAGGTGCAAAGTAATCTAAAATTAGCCAGAATATGTTAACTAAAATAAATAATTTATTAAATTTCATCAATGCCTAATTTTCACCATTTGTAACAGACTACGATCAACTAAACATTACAAGTTCTCAAGTTGAAACATGTTTAATTGACTTAAATAGCCATGACTCCTGCTGCCTGACTATTTTTTGTGTGTATGTGTAATATCCAGTCACATTTACACCCAATCAGGTTGTAAATAACATGGGGGTTTGTGGGGGATTGAATAATTCATGCTTTGATCCCCCTGAAGGATGTCAAAACAAGATGTATAGGGGGTCAGCCCTTTAATAGTGAGAAATCGTTTTCTCTGATCTGTATCTTAATGATAATGTTAATATTTAAAATAATGGATAATATAAATATACATTTTGCCACCCCTATAATGGTTCATTCCAATGTGAATACATAATCACGGCAATCAGTGAGAAAACAAATTCATTCAACAGTCTGAATCTGCAGATCTAGAGCACCGATAGACATTGTAAGTGTTCTAGCACAATAGCTGTTTGTATCTAGATATCAAGTCAAATTAGATGCAAAGTATTTAGTTTGACCTAAAGCAGGGGTGCCCAAACTCTGTTCTGGAGGGCTAGTGTCCTGCAAAGTTTAGCTCCAACCCCAATCAGACACACCTGGACTAGCTAATCAAGCTCTTAGTAGGCTTTCTAAAAACATCCTTGCAGGTGTGTTAAGGCAAGTTGGAGCTAAAATCAGCAGAACACCGGCCCACCAGGACCCCTGACCTAAAGTAACCTCTATAATAGTTAATTAGCTAATTAGAGGTCAGCATACACTAAATATACCTCAAAACACTAAAAACTTAAATATGTTTTAAATAATAAATTGAATGTAATTGAAATAAATGCATACATTTGATTCCCTAAAGCATGTATTACAAAAACTAACTACCAAAAAAGTTAACCCCCTACCCTCGTGATCATCAATGTATAATTCACACCCTGCTCACAATCATAATCCATTTTAGATGAATAGACTCTTTACCTACATGATGTACATTAGGATAAATTTGTAAAGCATAAAAAGATCACTAGAATAAAGTAAGCAGTGTACAAGAAATCATAAAGATGACTTTGTAGCAATCCTGTCCCTTCTAACCTCCAAAAAGTCACCCTATTTGACCATCGCTGATTGCTACTAATAACGTGACAGCAAGCTGAGAGCACCTCACCCACAGTCGTATTATTAGAAGCAAGACATTTATTGTCCTCCAGCTGTGAGAAAAGCAAGGGTGGGCAGGTGCCTTTAATTTCTGTCAGCATGCTTGGCAAACAGATGGCAAACAATGCATCAACACTAAGTGTCCCTGTGAATTCATCAAGCCTTTTAGTGACCATGTTTTTGAATTTAAAATGTCTATGCATACGAAAATACAATTAATATTGTAAGAAAAAGCAGTGAACATGAATAATAAGCTGAGTTGAAAGTGGTTTAAAAAAAAAAAGCTACTTCAGCGGGTGAAAGATTTAGCCCCTCTGAGAGAAAACATTGAAGCCAGCTTTGTGTTATCTATAGTTAGACGGTCAGACTAGAGTGTTTCATTTTCTCTTAAACATGTTAATATAAATTGTACAAAAAATGTGTTCATTTTTATGCCATTTTAACATGAAATAAAAGATTAATAAACTGACTAATGCTCTATAAACTACACCTTGCCCTAAATGTTACTTAAGTTCCTAACAAAAGCAAAGGTGATGTAAAACTGAAGATAAAACTGTCCTGTTTTACAATACTTTTTATACATTTTTGAACCTGTTGGTATTTTCTGGGAGTCAGTAAATATTGATTTGTAAAAAATAAAACAAAAAATACACATGAAAATTTTTTTAGAAAACCTATTTGTAAAAAAGGTTGCGTTCCACACAATTCATTCATGTTGTCCCAACTCAAAGTGATTGAGTTCACTTACAAATTACAAATGTAAGTGGATTGATTGAACATAAAACAATTAAGTTGTTCTAAAAAAAATAAACAATTGTGTTGATTCAGCTCATTCGAAATAAGTAGTTTGAACAAGCAGTGAAGGTCTTTTTTTTTTGAGTGTATACAATGTAAAAAATGCAGGGTTCCACACAATTTATTCATGTTGTCCCAACACAAATTGATTAAGTTAACTTAACACTTTTAACAAATTTATGTGGATTGAACATAAAAAAATGAAATCTCAAGAATTGTGTTGTTTCAGCTTATTTTAAATATGTAAATTGAACAAGCAAAAAATTATAAATTTTGAGTGTAGATTAATCGAATAGAAAAGAATCAACCTAAATCATCTAAATCAGAAATTTTAAGGTAGGTAAATTAGCAGACACAAAGAAAAAGACAATATTTAGCCAATCAATACGGTCTAGATAAATGCTGTATTCTTACAGTGTGAATAATGTAGGGTTCCACACAATTCATTCAGATTGTTCCAACACAAATCAATTAAGTTAACTTAACAAATGTAAGTGAATTTAACATAAAACAATGAAGCCCCCCCCCCCCTCCCCTTTGAACAAGCAACAAAATAATTTCAGCTGGATGTGTATCAACATGCAGAAGCCACCAAACAGATGCAAAGCAATGAATCTGTTCCAATCAACCAGCTGTTGTCTGAATAAGGGCTGCACAATATATGGTTCCAGCATCAAAATCACAACATGCACATTCGCAATAGTCACATTGCAGGATATGAATTATATTTGAGAGTTTTTGACTTGTTTCTAGTTAAAAAATCTAAATTTCAAACCGAAAACAAGATTATTTTACTTGTTTTAATATTAACTTAAATTTTACCAGGTGGATGCTGCACACTGGTGGATGAGGAGATTCCCCCCCAAAAAATAGGTAAAGCGCTTTGAGTATCCAGAAAAGCGCTATATAAATGTAAGGAAATATTATTTATTTGTTAGCTATTTGGACTAGTCAGAAAAGCATTTTTTTTTTTTTTTTTTGCAGTGTGATTATTTAATTTGTGTACCTGAATACTTTTAGACTACAAAAAAACGTTAAATGGAATTGTTCAAGTCATCTGGTGAAACTGTATACGTATTGCAATATATATCGCAGGAAAATAAAATATCACAATATCAGATTTTTCCAATATTGTGCAATCTAGTCTGAATTGATAGGAAATGAAAATTATTGTGAAAATGTTTTGTAAGCAGAATTATATAGGATTAATAATAAAAAAGGAAACTCTAGAACTTGAGATTTGCATGCTTTAAAATGTTGCTGGGCTACTGAAACCAAGTTCACATTAATCACTTCAAAATAAAGGTTGTAAAAGGGGGATTTGTGAATTGTTTGCTCCATGTTGGTGCTTTAAAGAATACTTTATTTAACGATTCTTTAAAAAGAACTGTTGAGCATGTAAAGCCTCCAACACCAAATTATATATTAGTAATGCGAGTTATATTAAACCATTACAAAGGCAAAAAAAAATGACAAGGGCTTTCAGAGAATCTTGTGGTCAAGTGCTTTTATACCTGCAACTGAACATAAATGAATGCTATGTAAATTCTACCTTTTTATGCTGAATGCTGTGGCACGCTGCCCTGCTGAGTCTTTCAACCTTGTCGTTCCATCTATGGCAGCACAGCATGAGGGCTGCTTCCTGTCTGTTTCCCAGGGAGCTTTTTTTTTTGGAATCAATGTATCTGTGCAAATATATTCTGATGTCTTCTTCTTTTTTTGTGATATCCAATAGCTTTGTACTTCATTCTCAGAGGACAGTTAATTTAATATAGTAAATTATGAGGTTATAGACTGTAGCCTTGTTGTTTAGTTCTAGACATGTACAGCATAGTTTTGAAGCATCAATATAAAATATCATTAAACTTTGATATAGTTTATTGCTACAAGTGCAGTAGTTGTTATTATTTATTTTTTGTCATGCTCTCCATGCAATCTGGCAACAATTACATGAATAACTGAACTTGAACTTGATATATTGCTCAAACAATTTCGGTAAGCCAGGCCCGTAGCCAGTGAGGGTTCGGCATGGTTTGAAAGAGCTGACTGGAGTTTTACTTTTTTTTAAATGTTCTGAGGGCAGAAAGAAAAATTATTGGTTCACAGAGACCCATCCCTCACTAACAACGGTCCCAAATTTGTCCCATACATGAGCTAATTTGTGCTATTTTGACTGCTGTGTCATCATGGTAAATATAACCCATCGAAAAAGGCTTTAAGACCAAGCAGAATCCTCTGTTGGCAGTCACTTCGGTGTGACTTCAGCTAATCAGTTTTGGCCAATGTTGACAAATATTTTTCATGAGTCCAACATCCAGCTGTGCAAGAAAACATGCAATCTGATGTATCTTTTGCTACTGTATTGTTGAGAAAACATTTTACAAGTCTCTTTTTTATTCTAAATCTTGCACCTTGTTCTTGAAACAAAAAATGACCAATGAAAAGGTGTTAAGCACCAAAAGCAGAACATATTCAAATTTATTTGAATATTTTTTTGAGTAAAATTGTCAAAAAGTGTGGTTATGATGACCATCTGACAAGCTAATTCAAAGTAGTGCTTAAAATGCTTACTAGTGCTTACTAAAATGCAGTATTCAAATTTCATAATTAAATAGAAAATTAGGGGTATAATTGCAAAAAGGTCCACTTTTTGAGGAAAAAAACCACCCCTTTGATCAGGCTGGCTACAGGCCTGTAAGTGATAAGATATATCCAGGATGGCCCTTTTGTAATTTTTGCATATTGAATTGTCATGTTTTACATGATTAGTGAAATCTACTATAAGATGATTATATTACGCTTATATACAAAAACAATAAAGATTAACATACTTTAAGTGAATGTCAAATGACAACTTAATTTGAAACTGAGCACACAAATACATAATAATTTACTCATATTTAATCAATTGTTAATCTTGTCTTGCTTGCATATTTTAACCATTTACTGTGTAATCTGGAGCTCACAATCTCCTGAGTGTCTTGTCATACAACCTAATATAAATTACACCTACAGTAAAACCTAAATTTACCCTTTTTTAATTTCTTGTTCTAGTTTCAATATGAAGTTAAAACAGATTAATACTATTTGAAATTGTTTGTCATTCTATAAAGTACAACTATATATGCAAGCATATTTTTGTGATGTGTTTTACAGGTTTCTTAAACAAGATTAATAAATGAAAGATATTTTTTTTCAAAATCAAAATGCTGACAGCTTCCTAAAAGATCTGTTGGTAATCTACTTATAATTTCTCTATTATAATTATTATTTGCAAATAATATTGCATGGTTTCTACTCATGAATCATAAACATGTAACTTGCTAGAACAGGGTTCTTGGTTAAGCTATTGCATGCCTTTTTTTTTTTTTTAAATAGGCCATCTGGGAATAAATAAATAAATAAAAAAAAAAAAAATATATATATATATATATATTATAAATTTATTCCAAGACCATGCGCAGGGAAGATTTCAAGGTGAATTCACTGCCAGCAGTTTTAGAAGCACCAACACACCTATCAGTTTAATCAGAGAAACACGTCCTTCAACCTCCTCCATAGAGGATGAAAGAGTGATGTTTTCCATCTCGGAAGACACTTGAGATACTGATCTTCTTAGAGCTATTAAGCTCTGGAAGCTCTATTCTTCAGGCTTTACATCCTGCTGATCAGACAGAAGCACTCGCTATTATTCTTTATAGAACAGTATTTACTCAAACCCATATCTAAATTCAGTAAATCAAGTCAAACGGTTTTATGTTTTCTAACAATGCAAATGCAAAACATGTAATATGATGTGCATCACATTCTTTTCATAAAAACATCTCATAACACTGTTTTTGGTGTCTGTGCTTTTTGGATTACTTCACACAAATAGAATTGAAGTCACTTCAATTGTCAATTGTCAAAGTGCCAAGTTTATAGTGAGATTTATAAAAAGAACTGTCACTGTATTTTTCCCACCAGACTAAAAGCCCTGTTTTAAAGATTGACGACAAAGAAAAATAAATGTAGAAAACTAAAAATATAAGTATAGCATTTTTTACTGACCACTAAAAAAATTGTAGGATTAACTTTTTAGCTGAAAAGAAAAATGCACATAACTACAACAGAAACACATTTACAAAAAAAATTCCAGCATGCGCATCAAAAAATTATGTGATGTTGTTTTCATTATCATCATGTGATACTAAAATGGGTGCTATGGAACATCAATAATAGACAAACCAGCAGATTGACCACATAAATAGAAACTTTGTTCCTCATATCATGTTTTCATTTTGTTAGTAAAGTGAAACAACTAGCCAGGGTGATGCGAATGAGGTTATAAAGTACACTGGTTCCTCTGAAGATTTGCCTGACGTGTCCTCTGGAGTTTGTTTTCCATATCAAACTTGTGAAGTATAAACTTACAAAGAAAGGATGCAAGACTGAACTGTGTGTAGACTACTTAATATTGAGGGAAAAGTCCTAATCAGATAGGCTAACGTATGCAGCACCGCCTCGATTTTCAGATGTCTCCAATTTCCCCATCTACACTGAAAAGTAGCAGCGTTTTCAAAAAGCTCAGTTTTTGGTGCTCAAAAACTCTGGCGTAGTGTGGACGGATGGCGTAACCGTAGCAAAACATATGTGTTTTAAAACTAAAACGTATTAGTCTAAACGGGGCCTTAGACTTATTAGCAACTAGCAATATTACATAAAACATTTGTGCTTAAATCCTTTTTGTGCTTAAATCTTTTTGTGCTTAAATTTTTCCACCCAATTTTAGAATGACCAAAACTGCCTATTTTCATTTTGATATTAACAACTTAACAGACACCAGAAATGTTGAGAAATCATGTAGCTATATATTTATATGACTGTCATCTTCACTGTATGCATATTTATAACAAAGCGGAGCCTATAACATTACTGCCTCCTTTCGTTTTCACTGAAAATACAAAACATACCCCGTCTCTTTTGCTGAATATCAGTTTTAATAATCAATAATGGTCATTATAAAAGTATAACATACAATAAGTTTATACATTATAGTAAATAAATGCAAGCAATCAGTCAATGTGCAGAATCAGTGCACATAGTTACATTAATTAATACAGTATAGGCCTATTAACTTATCTTTGCACTCAGCCAAAACATGTTATCTAGGAACAAATAATAGATTCAAAAGACCAAAGTCGGGGAGTGTCGTTATATAGAGACAAGATGAATTAAATATTACATTTAACAAATAAAGTGAGATGAGATCCAGCGGTAGATCCTTGATGAGCAGTCCGATGTGCACAGCTCTCATCGCTACAGTGAATACCAGAGTGTGTGTGTGTGTGGTAGTGATGTGCATTTTCAGCGACGTAGTGTGGACAGACAGTTGTTCAAAAATGGTAAAACATCAGTGTATATGCGGATCGTTTTCATTCTAAAACGCCATTTTAAAACTAAAATGAATTAGTGTAAACGAGGCCTATATTCACGTCTTTGGATTGAAACAAAGTACATCTAGGCAATTGCTATCACAGAATAAAGCCCAACCGGCTTATTGACTTGTTGTATAAGACTGACAGGCTTTATTCTGTTAAAACAAGCACCTGGGTGTACTTTATCCTGTTTATTGCATGGTTACTTGCCACAAAACTAAAAAACATAGTCAATAGTCTATTAATTATTTAATTAAATGCAAAGCTTACAGAAATAAAAATGACCTATGTATCGTCAGACATCTCACTGATAAAAAAATTATTCCAGCGAGGTACATGCATGTAATTGGACCACATGGTTTGTAATTATAAAATGATAATATCTTAGGGGGACTAATAATATTGACTTTTAAAATTATTATTTAAATAAAAAAGGTTTTATTCCAGCCAAACTAAACAAACAAAGCATTCACTAGAAAAAAAAGTTAGGCAAGGCAGGTTTATTTCTATAGCAAATATCATACACAATGGTAATTCAAAGTGCTTCACATAAACAGGAATAAAAAGAAACAAGCATAAGAAAATAAAAACAACAAAATATCTAAATGATTCAAAACAGATAAAAACAGTAAAAGTTTTAAAAGAATGAAAAAGAAGAGCAAGACACAATAGTGTGATCTGTTGAATGTAGCACAGTGCTCATTCAGTAAAGGCACAGCTAAACAGATGTGTTTTCAGTCTTGATTTCAATGTGCCTAATGTGCACATCTGATCATTTCTGGAAGCTGATTCCAGCAGCGGGGGGCGTAAAAGCTGATAATGGAACTAATAATATGACAAAACAATCTGAATTTGAATTGTGTTCATTTGATTTACTGATAATTGTAATTTAATAAATCTGAATTTTTATAAGCCGTTTTGAATTAAATATATGAAATTGGTTCACTGAAGCATGTATATTTATTACACAAATCACTGAAAATAGCTGACCTCCGATAGTCAGTTTGCAGAAGAATTGGGTCCTCCGGAGCCTCTCTCACACACGCACGCACGCACGCACGCACGCACGCACGCACGCACGCACGCACGCACGCACGCACACACACACACACACACACACACACACACACACACACACACACACCTGTTCATCATCCCTGACCTACTTTCTGCTGAATCTGAATTTCACAATCTGAATTTCTGGTTTTGAATTTTAGAATATTAAATTTGATGTTCTGAATTCCTTCATCTTGAAAATTTGAAACTGTATTTTTACAAACTGAATATTTGCAGTCTGTGAATTCAGAACACAAAAAAATCTGAAGCCTCTGAAAAATTCAGTGGTCTTACATTTCAAATGTTCAATATTCAAGTTATGAAATTCAAATTCAAATTAAGAAACTCAAATTAAGAAATTCAAATTGAAAACAATGTTTAACGACATATAAAAATTCAGATTTATTAAATTACAATTGTTAATAATTCAAATGAACACAATGCAAATTCAGATTGTGGCGTTTAGCCAAACAGATTTACCCTGCTTTGACTGAACTCTTGGACTTTCTAATTTACATGATCCTAAAGATCTGAGTGATCTGAGAGGAAATAATTTTTTGTTCCTTTGTATTATAGAACATTCTGTGGATATATCTATGCTCTGGGAACATTTTCAAAAATGATAAAAAATGTAGTGATGATTTTGTCTTCAACTGTTTATATATTATAATTATTATTATTATTATTAATAAATATTTTTAAATTCAGTAGTGATGTATTTCTTTTCATTTAAATTTTTTATAAACATGTTTAATTATTATTATATTAAACATAATAATAATAATAATAATAATAATAATAATAATAATAAATAAAATAATAATAATTGCAATTCGATGTGTTTTAAAATAATAAAAGAATGTGTGTGGTGAAGGTTTACATATATTTAAGGCAGGCTTTCTCCAGTCACCAGCCCTGGCTTTTAGACCTTGTCTCCACCAGTTTGATGTCTTTCAATACTAGTTTAATTCCACCTGGCGCTATAATATAATTATAGATGAAAGTAAAAACTGTGTCAGCAAAGGGACCTTCTGTCTCTGTTCTTCAGTATCCACAGGCCTCGAGCAGATTCCCCACAATACTCTGCTCCATGTGAACATGCTCTCGGCCGCTGCCTCTGAAACAAAGTCTCAAGGCTAATAAATCACACAGTCCTGAAGGACAATCCCAAACGCAGTGAAAGCGAGAGGAGACGATATTATTAGCCTGACATCATCAGGGCTCTGGCACACAAACTGGATGTACAGGCTAACACAAACTTCTCATTAAGCATCCTCTAAATATTTTGTCTGTTTTAAAAAGCGTTACAGTTGTAGTGCCTGACATGGAGGATCTATTTCCTGGAGCCCAAACTTATCTTTCCTTGATGAGGAGATGTAATTGCTGTCCTGATCATTAAAGTGCTGGCCTTTATTACAATCAGACTGCAATCATCAGCTGAATTTCGCAATCGGTCAGAAATAACACCTCTGAGATTTCTCCCCAGCAGCTACTACTCCTAACGAGAAGTCAGGGATTAATGGATGACAGCAACTATGAACAGGTATAAAAGAAAGAGAACTGCCCTGTAGATGCTGATTGATTTGTTCAATTGTTTTTCGTCCTTAATTCATTGGCCACTGTGAAATGTTAAAAATGTTCCCAGTGGGAATGACTGCTATTATCATAGGAGCAAGAAATAAACTTACAGCTTCATTTCTGGGTTTTGAACAGATAGAGAAAATCAATATTCTAGCCAAGCATTTACTAATAAAAGCTAATAATAGTATACAAGTTGATTTTTATAGCATAGTTTTGATAATTAAAAATACATCACAGTAGATTCATATAGATTTTTTTAAACATTTAGTGAGATAATTTTTTTAAACAATAGTATCTTTGCAGCTCTAATTAGATTATTTATAGTGTTATGGTTAATTTTACAGTTACAGTAAAAAAACCATGGACATTATTCATCATTATTTAGAGTTTACATATGAGACTAAGAATAATATGAAAAAAAGAAGGCAGACAACAATGCAATTCCATTGGCTGTTCGGGTTGTCAGTCATTTTTCTGTTGTAATGCAGAACAGCGGAATGAAACGCCAACTTATCCAGTATATATTTGACACAGCGGATGCCCTTCCAGCTGCAGCCCAGTACTGGGAAACACCCATACACACTCATTCTCACACATACTCTACAGCCAATTTAATTGATTCAATTCACTGGTACCGCATGTCTTTAGGGGAAACCGGAGCACAGGGAGGAAACCCAAGCCAACACAGGGAGAACATGCAGACTCCACACAGAGATGCCAACTGATCTAGCCTGGACTCGATCCAATGACCTTCTTGCTGTGAGGCGACAGTGCTAACCACTAAGTCACCGTGTCGCCTTCATTCAGTATTAAAAAAAGATATCATCAAATAGTGATCTTAAAACGTCTTTCATCCAAAGATTTACTTTCAATATTATATTAAACTAAGACTTCTACAATATATGCATTTCAAAATTCTGTGTTTGAAAAAAAGATATAGTAGCAAGCTAAATAAAACAAAAACATTCAACTCTACTAAAAAAGTCCTCTATTATTCACAGTTGACATGCCTTACAAGGTGTAGGTGTTTGGAATATAGCCTAAATTAGATTTGTGCTTACTTTCCACCAAGCTTTCCCTTCATGTGATTCCCTATAGGCCAATTCCATCACAAAAGCCTAGGGAAGGCAAGCCTACAAGCTTTAGTTAAAAAAAGATTTATGACTAAAGCCAATATTCCACAGACAAAAACAATGAGACAAGTGGAAACTGGTATTTAGGAACTTTAGGGATCAACAGAATGCAGATCTTCAACATGTTTGCCTTTTAAAATTGGGTATATGCACATGGACTTTTCATTTTCAGTCAGCCAGCTCCAGCACTTCCAGTGAATCGTCATGCCATTACAAAATCGCAGTCGCAAAAAATTAAGATCTGATTTCTACAAAAATTGATGATCTTTACTGCCTTGCTGAGGTACGATATAAAGTGGGAATCAGACCAGAAAAGAAGCTCGGAATTTCATTACATTGTTCTGCACCATCTTGTGTTGACTTATATATTACATTTACATCACTAAAATGCTTTTTATTACAAAAGGCACCTATTTTATCTATTTTTTTTTAAGATGTAATATAATAATATTATGGTTCTTCTGATTGTGCCAGTTTAGGTTTAGTTCAAAACACAATTCATATTTTTTTATTATGATGTGTTAAAAAGTGCCATTTTGGAGGCGTGTACACAGTTCGTCGTTTTAGGGGCGTGTTGCTTCACATAAAAATTAATTTCGATCTCCCCCCCAACTTAACAAGGGGGCGGAGCCAAGAGCTCCCCTCTTTGTGTATGGCAACAGACAGGCAGACAGAGAGAAGCAACATGAGTGAGACTATGCCTACACATATGTCTGTCCAAACAGCTTGAAAAGTAGATTTTTCACCATAGGTGCCCTTTAAAAAAAATCTGTGAAAGTATGTACGTAAAATCTTATATTGTTGTGATCACTGTCTTCTAGGCTAAAAGATGAAACCATTTTGAAAGATGTAAAAAACACACAGACACTGCTAGCCAGTTTTGAGGAAAACATGACATAGTGAGGTTAGTTGTAACAGGGTGTTACAATTAAGCCACACACTGTTGGACACCAACTAAACTAACAAAATATATATTTAAATTTTGTGTGTAATGTTGAGAACTTTTTAAATAAAAATGTTTTTTTTAATAGAAAATATTGTTTTAATAGAAAACAAATATTTTATTGCTAATGATGCAAATAAACGCATTGTATAATAATGGATAAAATTGATAATAATGCAAATAGATTCAAATGTGTTTATTCAATAAACAAACAAAAAAATAAACTTACTGTGCTATGTAGAATAAAAAAGAAATGAGCCAATTACTGAGGAAATATAGCTACTATTTAAAGTAAACTGAATTTAAATGAATTGTCTGCCTTTATAAGCATGTTACAACTAACCCTCTGTCTGTTACAACTTGCCCCGCAGGTGGGGTAAATAATAACACCTGCAGCATGTAACACCAGTAGCATGTTACTACTGGCACTTTGGGCAATACTGCACAGAAACCATAGGTCCGGCAATCATAATTCCAGTGCTCATTTGTAGGAGAGGCTTGTGTGTTGTTGGTAAAAAAAATGGATTGTCTAACCCTATTACTTTGTTCATTATTTGACCAAAACAAAAAAGTGTTACTTTGTGCCCCGCTCTCCCCTATGGCACTTTATTGTATTTATGGTATTCCCAACTGACTCTTTCATTACTCAGACAGAATGTCAATAGGTGTCAAGGCCATAATGTTGCTTGTTATTAGGCACACATGATCCAAGCTGGACGTTACGATGTATGTTATTGCAGAGATGTGGACTCTCATTTTAATAATTCAGACCATCATTACTAAAAGATGGTTGTGCTTTACAAACCACATGCTTACTGAAATTAAATTTATGACCTAAGCCTTGAGTGGAAAATGCATTCAAATTTACCATCAAGAGTATCCACATTTTTTACTTCAACATTTTATGATTTGCTGATAATTTAATTTGTAATTGAGAAAAAAAAAATATTTAGGTCTCTCAGATGTTAACATCCTATTCTGTATTGTTTTAGAATTAAATTCTAATAAGTATTTAGTAACTAGTTTGTCAGAACACAATTGGACATTGTCTCCTTTTGACTGGATAATTTGGTAAAGAGGCTGATTCATTAAGTGTGTGGTTATTTTAAGCTTCTTATCTTTGGCCAGCATCACAGCAGGACTAGCTGTCGCCTTGTGCTAATGTAGAGATGCTGCTTGTGCAAATCTGACTCTGCAGACAATCTTGAGACACAGCTATTCCATCACACAATATTTTAGTGAGATGGTGAGCAAACATCTTTTATTTAACATCAGTGACATGCCACACAATTTACTATTATTTATTCATATATAAAGCAAAATATGTGGTGCATGCATATCATGCATTGGTTTTAAAATACAATTATTTGCTTTTTATTTAATTATATGTCTTATATACTTTATTATTTTCCCAGAGATGGGTTGCGGCTGGAAGGGCATCCGCTGCGTAAAATCGTGCTAGATAAGTTGGCGGTTTATTCCGCTGTGGCGACCCCAGATTAATAAAGGGACTAAGCCGACAAGAAAATGAATGAATGAATGAATGAATATACTTTATTATCATGATCATACTTTAGAATGTTTCATTAGTAATGTATTTTCTAACACGAATGAGTATAATGAGATACTTGTACAAAATGTATTATTTAGAGTTCAACATTAGCTAATGCATTTTTAAAATCCAAAGATATGCTTGTTAACATTAGCTAATGCCCTGTGAGCTATCGGCAATAAACATTAGTTTCATTAACTTAAGAAAGATGAATTAATAATAAATGTATTTCTCACTGTTTGTGTTAGTAAATACAATAACATTAACTGAACCTTATTGTACTGTTACCATTTAATTCACAATTTGGTAGGATGTTTACAAATATATTGATAAATACTATGGTAATAATATATTAGCTAACCCTCTTTAAACACTTTCAAAATATAAATGGTAACATTGTGTATGCAAGTTTTATTAAAGTGGGGATTTTTTGCTCTTTTTGTGAAAACAACCTTAAAGATATCCTCTCAGGTGATTTTAGATCTCTTGGGTGAATTAGGTAAGCTAAATTCTCCATAGTGTATGTGTGTGAATGAGAGTGTATGGGTGTTTCCCAGTGATGGGTTGCAGCTAGAAGGGCATCTGCTGCATAAAACATATGCTTCATACCCTGATTAATAAAGGGACTAAGCCAAAAATAACATAAAATGAAATATATATATACAGTTGAAGTCAGAATTATTAGTCCCACTTTGAAATTGTTTTCTTTTTTAAATATTCCCCTAATGATGTTTAACAGAGCGAGAAAATTTTCACAGTATAATAATATTTTTTCTTTTAGTGAAAGTCTTATTTATTTTATTTTGACTAGAATAAAAGCAGTTTTTCGTTTTTAAGAACCATTTTAAGGTCAAAATTATTAGCCCCTTTAAGCTATTTATTTTTTCCATAGTCTACAGAACAAACCATCATTATACATTAACTTGCCTAATTACCCTAACCTGCCTAGTTAACCTAATTAACCTAGTTAAGCCTTTAAATGTCACTTTAAGCTGTATAGAAGTGTCTTGAAAAACATCTAGTAAAATATTATTTACGGTCATCATGGCAAAGATAAAATAAATCAGTTATTAGAGATAAGTTATTAAAAATATTATGCTTAGAAATGTGTTGAAAAAAATCTCTCTGTTTAACAGAAATTGGGGAAAAAAATAAACAGGGGGGCTAATACTTCAGGAGGGCGAATAATTCTGACTTTAACTGTATAAATATATATCTGCTGAAATCAAAAGCTATATCAAAGAGATAAACAGGTAAATATACCTTCACCAGTGCCTGAATCCCAATTGAAAACCAACTTAAATTGATCAGTTAAAAAAAATTTTATTAAATAATTTTGGAAAATTTCTTTTTACATTATTATTATTATTTTTAATAAGCATTTAGTCACCATACTATCAAATGCAAGTGAACAACTTTATTTTAATCTGGCCAACAATGAACTTTCAACTTGCAGAGTGCATCATTCTGCTGAAATACAGTTATTCACCAGGCAAGACTTTTCAAGGACCCTTAATCAGGCAGCAAGGGGCCAAAGGTTTCTGTACAGAATGTCAGGTGTCAGGTTTATTATCTAAATGGGAAATCCTCAGAGGATTTATTCACACTATGTTTGCCAATAACATGAGTACCATAAATTAAAAAAAGGTCATCTACAAGATTTCTTCTGTTCAGTTATGCATTACTTCAGTTAAGGCCTGTTTACACCTTGCTGAAAAGTGAGGTCAAATAATTTATTTTCCCTCCGGTGCAAAAACTCAGCCCTCTCTATGTAAATTAATAAGATTTGAGCATACCTTATAATAATAAAATGACAACTTTTTTTATCCCAATGTTGTTTTTTTTATCATCATATGCAGCATAGACCCAAGGGTCAAATCTAAAACATAACAGCAACCAGGCTGTTACACATTTTTCTTAGTTTTCTACAATGTAATGCAGTGAAGAAGTGTCGTCCATATTTATTCTGTGGTTCACACCAAGGATCATAACTATAAAGATCTCTATTGTTCAAAGCAATGCACAATGATGTTCTAGTTATAGGAGACTGGAACAGTTTTTCAACAGTGACGTTTGCAATAACTGAATCAGTTTTACTTTAACCAGAAAAAGCATTCTGCCACAACACTGTTCCCTTCCTGATGCTGGAATCTTCCACAATATGAAATATTGGTATAGGTTTATATTATTTTTTCTACATCTATGTTAATCTGTTTTGACACAATCTACAAGGTAAAAGCACTATAGAAAAAAAGACTTGAGTTCACGTCAATATTTTTATCAGATATCAGCAGTAAAAATTATAATAATAAAAAAATAAAACCTTCAAATTATTCATTTGGTCATTGGTGTGAATGAGCTGTTACTTTACATGTCATTTTCTAATATAATATCAATTCTATAATTGAAACACACACAAAAAATAGAACCAAAAAAATCATCTTAGATTTGTTTATCAAATAGTATTAAAAAGGGAACTGTACCTTCTAATTTAGCATTGCAGGTTTTCTGTGTTTATATGCGTGAGAGAAATGACTGAAGTCAGAAACTGTGGGGTGTCCACCTGAAACACAGGATGCAAATCACAATCAAACGACACAGTTACCCTTGTCTTTTCAAGGTTACATCTCATTCGCGAATTCTATCACATTAAGCTCTCTGACACAACATATTCAAAATCAGAGGATCTTCTTATAGGCAATCTGAATTTCTTTTCTTGCTTCAAGCAACAATCAATTTCCAATTCCTCAGTATCCTGACTAAACCTTTGGGTTAGTCAGTCCTTGCTCAATGTGTTTTACATATAAATGTGATGGACCTTGCTGTAATAAGCAGTCATGTACTGTGCTCAAATGCTAAGTACAAAATTATTCATAGATGCTTTTGTAAGTCAATCTCTGAACAGCAATGCAGACACTAAGTAAATGCAGGACTTTGGCACTCCAATAAATAAACTAGGCAATGCCAGAGATAAGTTTTTACACAAAACGTTATTTATATGCTCCAATTCATTTTAGGCTTTATGGTAATTGATTCAATTGAACAGCTTATTAAGAGAATAAAATAGGTTAATGGTGGTTTACTGATTGTGCAGAAGCAAAATGAATGTGAAACTTTCCCCATTAAAATCAATTACCCTGAAGTGTTCAGACCCCCATTTCCAGCTTTAAGTTACTCCACACCCAACAATGGCAAAGCAAAACCAGATTCTTGATTCAAATTTGTTAGTTTATTTAAAAGGAAAAAACCTACTTTATTACACTGCTTTCGAATGTATACCCTTAATACTTAATAGTACTTTGTTGAACATAATCATTTTGAAACAAATATAGCCAAGACACTGGGTATGATACAACAAGCTTTGCACATTTGCATTTGGTTTCCTCTATTCTACCCTGTAGATCCTCTCAGGCTATGCAGGTTCGATGGGTACTTTTGATAAATGGCCATTTTTAGCGTTCTCCAGAGATGTTCATTTAAATTCAAGTCTGAGCTCTGACTGGGCCACTCAAGGACATTCATAGAGTTGTCCCTAAGCCACTTGTGCTTGACTATGCTTACGGTGACTGTCCTGTTGTAAGGTGAAACTTTCAACCAGTCTGTTGTTCAAAGAATTCTGGATCAACTAAGGATATCTTTATATTTTGATGTGTAGAAGAAAAGACCTCAACTTACTGTTAAAGAGAATGGGAGATGAGTCTCTGTTTGGTTTAATGCATGTCACACCCAAAACACACACATAACTCGCAAAAAGAATAAGGACAACCCTTTTAGACCGTGCACTTGGCACATCAACCATTTTCTCTGTCCTTAAAATAGTAAAAGTACATGCAGGCACTTGCACCATGCACTGTACACTATGCACTTACAGTAGTAAAAAAAGTGTACCAATTTATTTCTGCATGTTTGTCATGTAATCCAGTCACATTGGACATTCACATTTTCAGGGTGGAACCACTTTTTTAAGGTCATGCCACAGCAGGTCAGGACTTTAACTAGACCATTCCAAAGTCTTTTGTTTTTTTTTTCGTTCAGCCGTTCAGAAATGGACTTGTGGTGTGATTTGCATTATTGCTTTACTGCAGAACCCAAGTTCACTTCAGTATGAGGTTAGTAACAGATATTCTCCTTCATAATATGTTGATACACAGCAGAATTTATGGTTCCGTTCATCACACCTTCCAGGTGCTGAAGCAGCAAAACACTAACACCATCACATTTTACTGTTAATATGATGTTGTTTTATGGAAATGCGATGTTATTTTTACACCAGACGAGATGGGACACACACACTCCAAAAAGTTTGGTCTTGCCAATCCACAGAGGATTTTCCCAAAAGTCTTGGTTATCATGAAGATGTTTTCTGGCAAAACTGAGATGAGCATTTATGTTCTTTGTGCTCAGTAGTGGTTTTGTCATTAACTTATAGTGGAGTCATGAACACTCACTTTAACTGAGACAAGTGAGGCCTGCTGTTCTTTGGATGTTGTTGTGGGGTCTTTTGCAACCTTTTCTATGAGTTGTTGCTGACCTCTTGGGGTAATTTTGGTCGACCAGCCACACCTGGAAAGGCTCTCCATGGTTCCATATTTTTGCCATTTGTGGATGATGACTCTCACTGTGGTTCGCTGCAGCTTACTATAGCACAAATACTGCTGCTGTTGAAACATATTTATTTTTGAAAATTTTTGGGCTATAACAGGGTCAAATCTGAAAATGTGGTAAAAAAACAGGCGAGGACCTGATTTTAGGGAAGTGGGTGGGCAGGTCAATCTGTGCTTTTGAAAACACTATTGTTTGAGTTTAGGGAAGGAGGAGGGTGTGTCAGTCGATCAACCAGTCAGTCAGTCAGTCAATTGACAGCGGCCTCTGGTGGATTTACGTGAGAATAGCAGGTGCGAATGGCACTTGTGAGAGAAATTTGAGATCTCAAAAAGCATACACAGTGGCCTCTGGTGGATTTGTTAAAACAAAAACTGCAAAAAAATAAAATAAAACACACCTCCTAGGATGTATTTGGCACTCTCCAGTAATGTATTTAGCTGTACATTTTTAGAACGAGCATGGGCTGGAAATGGTACTTCCAGTACATCAGCACCCTTCAGTATTGACTGACACTTAAAGCTATATTAAACAAAAGAATTGAAACGTAATTTCGAACAAAATCCAACTAAAATAAATTTGTTTTTCAGTTTGTTTTGGCAGTTTGAAACAGCAGAGTGTCTGAAAATTCAACTCTTTGTATTAGTTAAATGTGCAACATAACTAATATCTAATGAAAATATTAGGTCACAATCATCAGTTTTTTTTCCCAGAGCAGATTTTAATGCAGTGCTAAGTTGCAGGCTACATATTTAAATATTAAATGATCCATGAAAACTTTGCCAATGTTCTGTTGACTAACTTGTCATCTTTATAGTGTTGTTTGTTAAATATTATTGTTCAATAAATGACATTTCATATAGATTAGTAGTATTTAATAAAAGTACTATGTACTGCAAAATGATGCATCTTTAGTGATTGACAGTTGACATTAAATTGTTCCACTACCAGAGATGCAGGGCAAACATGGGAATTCATCTTAATTTTTGAAAGAGACATCACTTTTCTCAGAGTGGGCATTTTAAACTACTGCTAAATCCAGAAATCCAGACATGGTGTGACTTTGTACGCTTTCAGGCAAAATGGCCAACTTTTTCCACTAATACATAAAATAGTTTTGTTTTCCTGTGAAATTAGTCCTTGCTCTTAAAAAGAAAATTAAAAACTTTTGAAGGATTGTGAAAAAATGTTTTGTCAGAAAAACTATTAGAGCATCAGCTGACATTCTATCTTTCTCATGTGATACTTCAGTTGATTGAGAGAGAAAATATGCCACTAGATTAATATACAATATACAATTGCGTTAAAAAAGCAGTTGGGCACAAACTGCTTGTTTTGCTGAGGGATCTTGTGGTAATTTAGAAATGAAATTGTTGGCTGGTGCAGTGACTCTTGTGATAAGAGAGTAATGAAACTCAATATGGCACTCCTGAAAACGTTCAGAAAGCAGCTGGATAGACTATGGGACTTTCACTCTGAAACAAATGAAGTAGAAAATGAAAGCTGACATGCTAGCACTGATTTCAATATTTAATTTCACTTTTCATAAGTCAACTCGCCTGCTGCTGTGTCTAAAACCAGGCATTCTAACAGTGTTTACATTAGGCCACCAAAGTGTCTTGTGAAGACATGAACATCAAACTGTGAATCCCCTATACTGTGCTGTCCTCTTACAGATGTACATGAGTTTTTAATCTTAATAATCAAAGCATAACTATATGTTTTTCCCTAATAGTATCATCCACAAACAAAGACTTACAATATACAGCATTGATTTTAAAAGATTGTCATCTTTGGCTAAAATAGTTACAAGGAAATTCATAATCTATTTCATTAAATTGAAATTTAATCAGGTCAGGCTAGTTTGAAATGAGTCAGTGGGCACCAAATTTATCCCTCAACCTTCAAATGACCATATAACCAAACAACACCATGCAGAGTTGCCCTTTCTCTGCTCAGTAAGACAGACAAAGGGTTGTCAAAAACACAACCACTTTCTGTTAACGGACCACTTGCTGCCTAGAGAATGAGCTGATGAACTGCCACGACGAGTGAAGATGTCAATTAATTTATCACACTGTGGCAGAGGCCAGAGACCAAAGCTAATCCCTTCAGACCAGCCAATTATAATTCACTTCTCTTGTTTGATGATGTTCAATTTAATATGACACTACAGCATAACACTTTAATGCCATTTATGTAACTAAAATTCTCATAGCATCTGTTTTCAAAATGCATGTCACAGGTCTTATTGTAAACAATTCCTTTTTGCAATGTAAATAATAAAATAAAGAAAATGTTCAATGATATTTTGACCAGTATTATTGATCTGTCATGTTATTTTATGTAAATTAGAAGCCAGGGACAATAACTTTTTCTGTCCTTTTTTAAATTATTGAGGGTTCCATGGGCTACTTCACGACTATAATTAATAACATACCTTTTTAAAACTCTGCTCTAAACTAACTGGTTTAAGTTTATTTCAACACAAAAATTACATTATGACATATAGTACACCACTGCCATATCAAGCTGCAGCCAGTTACTCACTAAAGCTAAGCAGCACTGTGCCTGAATGGGAGACCACATGGGAAACTAGGTTGCTGTTGGAAGTGGTTTTAGTGAGGCCAGCAGAGGGCGCTCAACCCTCGGTATGTGTGAGTCCTAATACCCCAGTAAAGTGAAGGGGACACTATACTGTGTGGGCGCTGTCTTTGGGATGAGACGTTAAATGGGTCCTGACTCTCTGTGGTCATAAAAAATCCCATGGCACTTCTCATAAAGAGTAGGGGTGTAACCAGGCCCGTATTGGCTAATCGGGAGGACCGGGAGAATTCCTGGTGGGCTGGTTTGTTTTTTAGCCATGAGGGCTGGTGTCCCTAGCTGCTTGCCCTCTCAGCAGACGCACTTTTTTCATTTATATCTTTATTTGACCATAGACTCTTTTTATTCATTATTTTATCGCAGCTCCGCTCTTTTTATTTATTTTCTCGCAGCCCCTTGAGCAAAATGCAGCCTGCAGGTTAATGGTGACGTAACTATCATTCGACCCCAAACAGCGGCACCTTAGTGAATATAAGAATTTGAATAGTTAATATTAATAAATATTACACCCACTCAATGAAAATCAGATGATTCACTACATTACAGTTTTTCTCAGTCGCTTTGGTGTATTTCTCAAAACACCATTTACATTTGCACTACAGTTAATGCATTTCTCAAAACAATTAGCACAAACTGCAAAACCTAGTGGATAACCTGCAAAAGTGTGTCACTTGCTCAAAATGGACAGCTCATTCCTCAAAAGCAAGTATTCATGTCAATGAAAGTGTCAGTGTCATCAAGATGAAAAGTCCTGCCACCATTGTTTATGAACAAGATGGTCAAATGCCTTCATGTTTTCATTATGACAGTTTACACTGTACAGTTTTTCTAATGAAAAAAGTCAGAATTTGGTGACACTTCCTGAAAATGCCCAAGAGAGCACTAAATGCTATTTGCACAGCCATTTGAAAACTACAGTAAAGACCTCACTGTATTTCACATTTTTACTGCATTTGCTCTTTACAATTCTAATTTATTCACAGCATTGTGCAAAACCCTTATTTACAACAAACATAAACTTCCTTTGGGTAGAGCTGTGCACAACTGTAAACAATATTGCAGGACATATTGGAACTAAACCTACAACATACACAGGTCTGTAAATCATTCATGAAATTGACATTTTCTAAAAAAAAAAAAGATTTTAAAAAGTTTGAGAAATGCATTAACTGTTGTGCAAATGTAAATAGTCTTGTGAGAAATGCACCAAAGCCACTGAGAAAAACTGTAAGACATATATAATACTGTTTGGGTTACTTATGTAGGTGTACATATTTTATTTAGTTTTTTTGTGTGACCATCATTACAAAGGACTGGATATATATAAGGAATTTTTGCACAGAATATATATACAGATATTGAGGGAAAGGACATTGTGATGTTTTAAAGAATAGTGTTGGAGATTTAGCTACCCTTTAATGTTCTCATATTTGTGAAAAACATTTGAAGTTCTAAAGCAGCTGTTTCCTTGAAAAAGACGTGATCGTGTCATTAGAAACTGAATTGGAAATGACGTTATTTTAAGATAGTCAGTCATGAACTGAGGTGGGCCAGTCTAAGGCTTGAAACTCCAGGCCTGAAAAGGAGTCCCACTCCGGCCCTGGGCATAACCCTGGTGTCCTGGTCGAATTCCCTCTATCGGCCCTTACAGATCATGGCCCCCAATCATACCCATCTACTGAATTGTGTCTATCACTGTCTCTCCTCTCTACCTGCAGCTGGTGTGTGGTGAACGCCGTTGTACTGTGGCTGCTGTCGCATCATCCAAGTGGATCCTGCACCCCTGTGGTGGTGTGGAGAGACTTGATTGTGAAGTACTTTGGGTGTATGGCCATACACAATAAATGCGCTATATAAAATACACATTACATTTACACTGCAAAGTGCAAACATATCAAAACAGTATAACAAAATATTATTCATTTATTCATATTAATGTTTTACACAGCGGCCGTCCTTCCAGCTGCAACCCAGTACTGGGAAACATCCATACACACTCATTCACACATATACACTACGGCTAATTTAGTTTATTCAATTCACCTATAGCGCATGTCTTTGGACTGTGGTGGAAACCATACCCTGAGAAATCCCACGTGAACACGGGGAGAACATGCAAACTCCACACAGAAATGACAACTGACCCAGCTGGGACTCGAACCAGCAATCTTCTTGCTGTGAGGCGACAGAGCTAACCACTGATTAGAATAAATATGAAGATGCATGACAGAACTCAACTAATTAATTTTACAACATATAACATTATTAAACTGTAAGAAAAATACTCCTTTAAAAATGTTATTTAATGTTTGTTTATTTTAAGAAAAAACATTTGTGGTTTATGTCATGCTAGTGGTACCAATCCAACAAAAAGGTTTTAGGAATAAAATGTATTTAATACATAAACAGAAAAACAGGAGAATCTCATTCAAGCCACACTTAAATGAAGTCCAGCCTAATTTGTAAATCCGTGAACTTTGGAAACACCAGGACTCCTTCTAGAGTGGGCCGCAAGGCCAAGCTGAGTGATTGGTGGAGCATTATGGAGGTCTCCAAAGACCCAATTTTAATTCTGAAAGAGCTTTAATGTTTCTCTGTGGATAGGGGAGAACCTTCCAGAAAAACAACCATCTCTGCAGTACCCTACCAATCATTATATGGTTGAGTGACCAGATAGGAACAACTCTTCAGTGAAATGCACATGACAGCCCACCTGAAGTTTGCCAAAAGACAATTAAAGGATTATCAGATCATGAGAAACAAAATTCTCAAGGGAAGGATGAATGCACAAAACAGACATCTATAATGAAAACCTGCTCCAGACAGCTCTGGACCTCAGACTGGAACCAAGGTTCATTTATCAACAGGACAACAACTTAAGCACACAGCCAAGATAACAAATCAGTGTCAAACTAAAAACAGTGTATAGCAAGCTTGTAGCATCATACTCAAAAAAAAAAAAAAAAAAACTTTAGGACGTAACTGGTGCCAAATATGTTTTAACAAAGTACTAAGCAAAGGCTGTGAATACTTCAGTAGGGCTGAGCTGGGTAAATCTTAAAAAATACCTTGATTGAACAATATCTTGAATTTGATACCAGTTCTTAAATAATACTTTTTAAAATAATGATTGTATGAACCTTTGAGAAAGATTCTATTGCACATTATCCAAGAGAAACTTCATTGTGTTTTTAAGGCTCTTCTCCTGAGTAATTACACAAAGGAATAAATAAAAAAAAATGTAATCAATGAAGCCTGTTTTAAGTAAGTATATGCAAGGATCTTAAGTATACGCTTAAATCTTTGAATCACTCAGTTTTTTTTTCTTTTCTAGAAAAAATTTCTTCTTTCTAGAAAAAGTCTTTCTAATTTTACTAGAAACAGACAATCTGACTCCTGACTGCTAATGTGCCTAGCAGTGAAAAATGTACACTCTTGAGTGTGTGCATGATACTTGCAAGATACATTGTTGTCAAATCAGAAAGTATTTGAAGTGTCCTTCATGTGCTATCACCAACTTACTAGACTCACTGAGGACAGTGTAGATGGACGCCGTCTGTAGTGATTTATCTCTGTCTGTATCTTCTCTGTAATATTGGGGACAGTTGTCTTTTTCTCTTGCTTCAGCTGCCATGTCCTCAACAACCAACAGTTTCTCAAGGACAGAGGGCTTTGGTCTCTTCTATGAACAAATAAGTAAATGAATACAGAACAAGATAAAAAACTACAAAGGTAAAATGTAAACAAGTAAATTTTCTTCTAAAAATGAAATGGGGAAAAAAAGCAGTTTTTTTGTGGTGTTGTTGCTGTAGATGCCATTTTTATCAGAACTATTATTTTGATCACCTGCTGCTCTCTCTTTGAGCTTCTTCTCTATATTGGCTTGAGGCTGTAATCAACAGAATATTTAGGGTTCATATATTATACAATTCAATAGAGGTGGAAGTTTACCAACAACAATTTACACCTGTTCTGTGGTCTTTCCCATCAGTTCCTGCTCCAGTCTGTTCTGCAATACATCTGCCACCTTTGACTTGAATCTGGGATGTAAAACTGTGCTGTCTTTCAAGAAGTGTGATGTTACTATGCTAATGAAAAAAGTGAGAATTCAATGGGATTACACTAAACACCTAGTACATGCATCTTTTTGAGAGGTCACTCCAGATAGGGTCCTTTATGTTCTTTGTGAAGCAAGAGTCCTTGTCATTACCTGTCAAGTGTTGTTGGGATTTATTAAAGATGGGTAGAATTACACAATATGTTGGACTTCTTTTAGCAGAGACACAGGGTTAAAGTGTATATTTTTTTGTATCTGGACAACTCATCTGCTTTTCAGAAATCCTTATTAGAAATCTTTGAGTCAGTTATTCATTCATTTTCTTTTCAGCTTTGTCCCTTTATTAATCTGGAGTCGCCAAAGGCGAAATGAACTGCCAACTTATCCAGCGCATGTTTTACGCAACGGATGCCCTTCCAGCTGCAACCCATCTCTGGGAAACATCCATACACACTTATTCACATTCATACAATACGGACAATTTAGCCTACCCAATTCACCTATACCACGTCTTTTTGTGCTATGGGGGAAACCAGAGCACCCGAAAGAAACCCACACGAACACAGGGAGAACATGCAAACTCCACACAGAAACGCCACCTGACCCAGCTGAGGCTCGAACCAGCGACCTTCTTGCTGTGAGGCGGAACACGTCATGTTTTTTCCTGGGAATAATTACTACATTTCTAAAGGAGCTGTTGACATGAAATTGAACAAGATTTTGGTAAAAACCAAAACAATACAAACATAAAAATATGCCAAAACCAAAAATTAATCTGAAAACTTTTTAACCTGTAATAACAATAAATTGACACAAGGAGAAAGTAATGAAAATGTATGTAACACTTTTTTTTTGTGATGGCAGCTTAAAGACGCCTCTCATATGGAGAATGAAGTCACATGAATTGCTCAGGAGTGAGTTTTTTTCACAGACTTCAACAGAATGTAAAAATCCTAATGGTTCTGTGGGTTTTGTCTATCCAAACTGATCTTTATTTTGTATTTTCTATTGGATTCAAGTCAGGTGATTGGTTGGGCCATTCTACAGCTTGATGTTCTTTCTCTGAAACCATTTGAGAGTTTCCTTGGCTGTTTTGGATCATTGTCTTGCTGAAATGTCCATCCTGGTTTCATCTACATCATCCTGATAATGTAGATGTCAGACAAACTAACTAAGGCAGAAGGTTGCTGAATAACTACTGAGATTTCAGCTGTTGTCTGGGCTTTTACCTCCTTACTATACCTCCCTTTCTTTATGCGGTCAATAATTTTTTCCTGCATCATTTCATTTTATTATGCATAACTTAATTTGTCAACTAATTAGATTAGTTTTCTTTGCAAATATAGATTTCTTTGCTTGTTATCAACATCCGGGGGAAAATTGAAATCAACAGCACCTTTAGAAATATGTTTTCTGAGAAAAATTGTGACGTCAATACTTATTTTCCCAGCTGTATGTCTCAAAGTAGCTTTGCAAAGACATTAAAACACAGGTATACAAGTTCAATTCATTAGACATATTCAGACACACAGAATGCTGGTTGTGTTGTAGTTTAAGTGATGATTCAGTTCAGCTACTCTACCATCAACATCTAAGCAAGCCAAAGGTGACAGTGAAAAGGCAACAAATCTAGGAAATTGAAGGAATAAAATATTGGAAGAACCAGGCTTACCTTTGCAAAACAAATTAAGATAAAGAGGAAGCATTTCATTCAGAAGAGCATGACTGGCTAAACAGTGCTTTTGAGGGTGATGACCACTCCTTGTTAGAGGAGCAGCTCCCAGTCATCCAAGACCAAGTGAACTCAGCCTGGTTTGCTGAGGATCAGTCCAGTGGGCTTATATTATTGATGTCCCATCTGACCATGGAGAGCTGTACTGTGATCATCCTGAATGATCAACATGAACCACGTCTAAATGACTTTACTAACATTGGTATAGGGTGACGCAGTAGGTAGTGCTGTCGCCCCACAGCAAGAAGGTCGCTGGTTCGAGCCTCGGCTGGGTCAGTTGGCGTTTCTGTGTGGAGTTTGCATGTTCTTCCTGCATTTGCATGGATTTCCTCCGGGTGCTCCAGTTTCCCCCACAGTCTAAAGGTGAATTAGGTAAGCTAAATTGTCCGTAGTGTATGAGTGTGTACAGATGTTTCCCAGAGATGGGTTGCAGCTGAAAAAGCATCTGCTACGTAAAACATGTGCTGGATAAGTTGGCGGTTCATTCCACTGTGGCAACCCCCGATTAATAAAAAGACTAAGCCGAAAAGAAAATGAATGAATGAACATTGGTATAAGGAAGACAGACAGACGATGTAGATGTAGATACTCTTCTTCCTACAATGTTGTTTTGGAAAGAGTCCCTTGTTCTGGCTGCCCTAATTGTTCCAGCCTAACACAGGTGCTGATTAAGAACTGCCTGTAGTTGATTCTTATTAGTAACTGGCCAAAAAGTTCTGAATGCAAAAACAATGATGGCCTGTAATTCAACAGGCGCCAGATGGGGAGCTAAAATATGGTGGCTCAGTGGTTAGCACTGTTGCCTCACAGCAAGAAGGTCACTGGTTTGAGACCTGGCTGGGCCAGTTGGCATTTCTGTGTGGAGTTTGCATGTTCTCCACAGTTCTCTCTATGGAGTTTTCATGTTTGCGTGGGGTTTCCTCTGGGTGCTCCAGTTTCCCCTAGTCCAAAGACATGTGGTATAGGTGAATTGGGTTAACAAAATTGGCTGTAGTGTTAGTTTATCAGGCCTACAGGGCAACCACCAAACTCATTAGAATAATCCAGCCACAAGATCTTGAGCTTGAATGAGCTTTTCTGCATTATATTCTTATTTTTCCAGGTATATTTAACATGCACATTAATGATACCGAAATGTACAATGTGTCAAGACTTAGCCAAAATGCTATATTGCATCTGTAGTCCTACAACCGATGGTAAAATTACATTTTTCATCTTGAGGTCTACCTTGCACCTTTTGGCATGATCCTGCAGCTGATATGCAGAACTCAAATTTTGTCTTTGTAATTATCATTCTTGTAAGTAATTCATAAAGTCAATAGACATACCACTCTGCTAGTTTTTTTGCTGTTGTCATTTTTACATCCAGCCGAGCATTTGCGTTTGAGTTTTTGTCAGCATAAGAGAGCAGGGGGCCAAAGCATATTAAGGTGTCTGAAATGGTCTTTATTCAAACACCTTTATTATGATCAGATTTTTATTAAAGTGGATGTGAATAACCATCTTAATGAACTTGAGTTATGCATTAGCCAGCACTTTTAAATTTGAATGAAGGCCAGGTGTTCTGGCTTCTGGCAAACATTTGACTATGGTGGTTGGTATCTCTAATTTGCATAAGAGCAGACTTTTACGGCTCCCAAATGACTCTTCATTCATTATCACTCTGAGCTTTCAATTTTTATCATCTGTAAATGGTTTCTGTGTTGGTAATTTTTCATTCAGTGTTTTCATAAAAGTGTTTATGAAGGCTATTATGTTACTATTATTTATCATTTTAATTATAATAGAACAACACAAAACCACAGTAAAACGACTTAAATAAATGCAAAGGTCCTAAATGTGCCATATACTACACTGGTTCAATAAGTGAAATTGTTCTGATTTCTACATAGGTTTATTGTTTAAGTGAGAAAAAAATGATGGTTTGATATGCTCATTTACTACTCCATAAAATACTCCTTGAATCAGAAGGTCCATATTGACCATATTTGGATCATTTATCTATGGAGTGAATAAATAAGTTATCTAATATAAACTCAACAGAGTAACAGTAACCTATTTTGCTGACAAGATGTTGTGGATAAAGACTAAATTATAATTAAACTCAACAAAAGAGACTAATAGAGTTGCTTTGTGTTGTATTTTTAAGCTATAATGTCAAAGAAAACATGTGAGATTGAAATTTTAAATACTAATGCAAGGTTATTAATTTATTTGAGGTTTTAAAGGAGAATTCAAGGTTATTAATTTATTTGAGGTTTTAAAGGAGAATTCATAGACTTGGTAAGTCAAATTTTCAGAGTTTGTGCTGACATCCATGTTAGCCATATCATTCAGCCCTGTCATATTACTTTTTCCTACTATGGAATTCAAAGATTACAGGTTTTCAGCTTTCTACAGAATAACTTGTTTTGTATTAAACCGAAGGAAAATAACTCAAAGGTCTAGAACAATTTGAGGGGGAGTCAATTTTATTATTGGCCAAATTATCCCTTTAAGCGCAGAAACAAGCCTCGAGAAGTTAAATAAGGACATCACACTTTCATAACCCAATGCCACAAACCAACTTGCAAATGTAAGCATCCATTGTTACAACAGTGATGACATGCTCACAAAAAAGGTGTCTTTTCAATGTCACATTTATTTCACCTCAGAAAGTGATGTGTGTATTAGTGCAGTTGTGACCTCAGTGCAGAGATCAAAAGGTGCGGGTAAAATGTATTACTTACTCTTCTCTGATGACAACCACCCTCCATTTACTGACAGCAGAAATAAATGACTATCATACAACAAGTTGACCCCAAACATTCATCTGGAACGTTCTCCTCATCCCCTTCACCTTGTTTGGAAGCTTTTTTTTTATTTTGCTGATCTAATATTTCTTCTGTTAAGCATGGAGATAAGTGTAATAAAATTTTGTTTTAGACTGAGCACATTGGTATTTTATGGCATCTGAATAAAGTTTCTTTTTCCCCCAGAAATACTGTTTGTTGAGGTTTCATGCTTTTCATTTGAATCTCTAAAGAGTAAGAAATGCATCCCAAATGATATCTGCTTTTAGTCTTATTTTAGTGTACTTAAAGGGCCATAAAACCCCTATCTCAGCACGGTGTTTTCACACTGGAAAAAGTCAGGAAAGCGGGCGTGTCCAGCTCTGTTTAGGTGGGAGTGTTGGGGGAGAGGGAAAGAGGGAAGGATTTGCAAATATGGGAGTTTCTGTTTGGGCATGCAGACGCAGGGGAGAAAGACAGTGACTGTGTTTACATGGACATCAGTAATTGAATTACTTGCCAAATTATTAATTTGTCGACTTTAACTGCAGTTTGGCACTTTCACTTTTTATTCAGAAACATTTCCTGCATGTCACCCATGAAAAATGAGATATTTAAAGCGAGGAACTGCTGAAAGAGTGGAGTTTTAATGGTATGTTTGATACTGCACGGCGAATGGGAGAAAAAAAAATCCTCTGCATTTCTCTGTAACTTAGATGCACGCGGTAGGTAACATCAGAAAGTCGTGTGTGTATAGACTATCCTGTCACAAAATACGGCGAAAATCCTGCATGACAGGAATAGTTTGATTAAGGTGTTTACATTCGGAGAGCAGCATTTACAGCGGATCTTTCAGTCTATAATATTGTACTATACTGTAATATTGCAGTGATATTAACACACTGTAAACTTAGTAACTCATTTTGACAATAGTATGTCTTTAAAAACTGAAAGAGCACTGCTGATGATACGAACTAACTTTGCCATCTGAATAATCAAACAAAGGGCACTGCTCTCACACACACTTACCAAATCTGTAGCGACAGGACAATCAAACTGGTACTGTCTTTTTTTAAAAGGAGATGAGCGGCAAATCCGGATTTCATCATTTCCAGATGCAAAAAGCTCTTAGGTAAAAATGTTCCTTACAAATGCATTCTGTTGCGTGCACTGTAATCCAGCGGGAAATAGCTAACAAAACCTTTATTGCAGCCCATTAATAAATGCAACACTGACGACTCATGTCTCCAAATTCTTGATCTTTCACTTGCTTTGGCAAAACAACGTGGCGTCTCTCTGTCGTCTGAACACTGAACAGGTAAAACAGTCTCCGAAGCGATCATGCATATTAATGAAGTTGCGCCGCATACACAATAGAGCACGCTGATTGGTTTGAACAAAGTCTTTCTCATGAATTGATGCCGCACACTTAGAGACGTCACGATGTACTCGCAGGTACAGACAGCCACTCGCCATGCTGGATTTAGACGCAAGTATCTCATGGCCATGACGCAGCTTCAAAAATTCGTTTTAAAATGGAAGAACGAATTTGCTTAAAATCACGCAAAAACTACTAATTTTCACTTTTTAGTGAAATATACGCGTCCTAATAGTGTTTATAACAGCGTGGGGCACATATATGACTGTCAACAGCTCAAAAAATGTGTTTTGGTGTTTCGTGACCTTTTAATGTAAATAAGTCACTTTTTTTCAAATAACCACAGAAAATTTACAGCTGAATTTTAAAAGATTATTTTAAACACTCAGGAGATACACATTTAAAATATTTACAAGCACATCCAGTTTAAAACAGTTCTAAACTATTCAACAACATCCAACAAACTTTGTCAACCTATTTAGAATAGGGGAAAAGTAAAAACACTTAAATTATACTTGGCCATCAAACAACGTGCATCATCTCTTTGCAGTTCTTGTTCTGAGTTTTCTCTTGATGATGAGATGATCGCTCTCTTTATCATCATCACTGCCTCCAATGATCTGTAAAATAATTCAATGAATTTAATAGCTTTAAACTTTTCACCATGTAATATCTTAAATGTTTAATATACAAAGGAGCAATGATCAAGCAAACAGAGCAATGATTTAGCACTACAGTGCAACTGTGTTCTATACTGTATAACTGTTTTATATATATATAAACATTAAAAAAGTAAGGCTGAGTGACTTGTTATACATAAAATCTGATTCAAGATAACGATCTTTAATGTTTACTAGTAAACGTATGACAAAAGGTAATGACTTGTGTGTGTGTGTGTGTGTGTGTGTGTGTGTCTGTGTGTGTGTGTGTAAATATATTGAAAATCTATGAATAGATTACAAATCTCACGGCATAGATAACATTGTGTTTTTTTTTGTCACGGATCGGACCATTTTTCGGATCAGCCAAAAAGGTAAATTGCTTTCCATTCATGACAAAAACATTACTACAAGAAACTTTTTGTTTTACCAAACAACTTAGAACCTGTAATTGTTTTTAAAATCAAGAAATAATCAGCTGAACTAAAATAAATTAAATAATAATAATAATATTCAGTACTGTGAAAATTTCACTGTAACTACTACTGTTGCTGATAAGGCTAAATGTAAAAATCTTTCAGTTAAATGCATATGACAGTAGCTATGTTTCCATCCACCTATTTTTATGAGCATTTTGGAGATGCGCATAAAAAAACGGTTGATTGAAACGCCATGATGCGCATACATTTTGAAAATGCGCATAAAAAACGTGCGCATAACTGAGTAGGATAAAATTTTTATTCTATAAGAAAAGATGTGCTTAAAGTACAATGAAAACACTTTTACCGCATAAATTCCAGTGTGCGCATTAAAAAAAGTCATGTGATTTTGTTATAAAAGATCATGTGATGATAAAAATGTGGTAAATGGACAAACCAGCAGGCTGAGCACATTGTAAACCACCGGAAATGTTTTGGTCATTCTAAAATGCCTTACTATTTAAAGATTAGTGTCATTATATTATTAATGAACTCCAGAATCAAAAGTGTCTGTGCTCCGTGTCTGACACCTTCAAACACCACTGCGTGTCAGGATTGCCTTCTGAGGCGCAGGTCATTTATTAGATGAAGAAAAGATTGACGCAGTTTCTCCTACCGCAGCAAATTCAGTTTTTACTGTTGATATTTGGTGCCAGTTAATTAGGAAGTGAAGATTTTGTTAGCTTTGACTCGGATGGAAACGCAGCTTTATTCGCATGTCTTTATTGTGATTATCCAGTTTTGCGCATGAAATTTATTCGCATTTTTGGATAGAAACATAGATAGTGATAAACATCAGTGGTTTTATCTAAACTATGAACTATTATTCTAGTACTTCTGTGTTATTTGACTGTTTTGTAACTTCAAAACTAACTTAAAAGACTAAAGACTGAATCTCTTTCTTGATTTCTGTATTTTTCAAACACAGATTTGAAGGCAGCAATTTGAGGATTAATAAACATATACAAAACACCATCATTTATAATTTATGTTGCATGGTTGAGATCTTGATCTTTTAATGATTAATCTTGCAGCTTACATTGAATGCATCCATGGAGGCTTAACAAGTAGTGACAGAAAACACCTTTAATAACCTAACTCCATCCCCAATAACCTACCCCAACTTTTTCTGTCATCATTATATTTTACAGGAAAGCCTAAATACTTTCATACATGTGATTTGAACACGAGAGGTGATCTCTTAGCGACTGTTACAAATTTAGGATTAATCTACAAGTAATACTTTTTTTT
>CAIGQZ010032280.1:7505082-7522480 GCA_903798205.1 Danio tinwini
CAACTTAGAAGCAAGTGAGCATAAAATAAGCACTTAAAAATGCATTTTGTTATACATATACAGTGCTCAGCGTAAATGAGTACACCCCAGTTTGAAAATGAATATTTTTATCCATTTCTCAGTGAATATAGGCAATGTATTTTAGTGCACTTAAACAAAACTGATTTATTAAACAGAAATATTTATAAAAATAATATTTTAGTGACCAAGCACATTTAGAAATGGAAAGATTTTGTTGGATGAGCACAGATTTGGCTTCATATATATATATATATATATATATATATATATATATATATATAGCCACACACACGCACACACACCAGGCGCGTGCACACATAGGGCTCAACTTGTGCAGTGTACATGCTCTTTTGAGTCTGGGATATAATTGCTTAATTGGAGTTGATCTGTGGTAAATTCAGTTGATTGAACATGATTTGAAAAGGCATACACCTGTCTATATAAGGTCCCAGGGTTGACAGTGCATGTCAAAGCACAAACCAAGCATGAAGACAAAGGAATTGTCTGTAGACCTCCGAGACAGTATTGTCTCGAGGCACAAGGCTGGGGAAGGTTACAGAAAAAATTCTGCTGCTCTGAAAGTTCCAATGAGCACAGTGGCCTCCATCATCGGTAAGTGGAAGATGTTTGGAACCACCAGGACTCTTCCTAGAGCTGGCCGGCCATCTAAAGTGAGTAATAGTGATCGGGGAAGAAGAGCCTTAGTCAGGGAGGTGATCAATAACAATCACTGTCTGAGCTCCAGCGTTCTTCTGTAGAGAGAAGAGAAGCTTACAGAAGGACAACCATCTGTGCAGCAATCCATCAATCAGGCCTGTATGGCAGAGTGGCCAGACGAAAGCCACTCCCCGCCTGAAATTTGCCAAAAGGCATCTGAAGGACTCTCAGACCATAAGAAACAAAATTCTCTGGTCTGATGAGACTAAAATTAATCTCTTTGAAGTGAATGACAGGCTTTACATTTGGAGAAAACCAGGCACCGCTCATCACCAGGCTAATACTATCCCTACAGTGAAGCATGGTGGTGGCAACATCATGCTGTGGGGATGTTTTTCAGCAGCAGGAACTGGAAGACTAGTCAGGCTAGAGGGAAAGATGAATGCAGAAATGTACAGAGACATCCTGAATGAAAACCTGCTTCAGAGTGCTCTTGACCTCAGACTGGGGTGACGATTCATCTTCCAGCAGGACAATGACCCAAAGCACACTGCCAAAATATCGATGGAGTGGCTTCACAACAACTCAGTGAATGTCCTTGAGTGGCCCATCCAAAGCCCAAACCTAAATCCTATTGAACATCTCTGGAGAGATCTGAAAATGGCTGTACACCGTCACTTCCCACCCAACCTGATAGAACTTGAGAGGTACTGCAAAGAAGAATGGACAAAAATTCCCAAAGACAGGTGTGCCAAGCTGTAACATAAAACAAATGGCTGTAACATAACATTTTTTTAGAAAATATGAAGCGATATGAATACTTTCCGAATGCACTGTATACATATATACAGTATATTCAAAAATACAGGTTAATTCAAATTGACAAAAAAAGCATAACACTAGTGCTCAATTATTATTAACAATAAATTAAAATTTTCAGTCTGTGTGGTTAATAAATTTAAATGTTTTACAGTTGCATTTGCATCTCACTATATTTGCAATCTTTCGAGTGCTAAATTAAAACGTGTGCCTCATAACCATATTTGTTTTTTTTATTAGACAATCTACATTTCCTGTTTTTTTTTATGTAAAATGCCCTTTTAGGACTAACAATATGTTCCATGTTACAGTGCTTTATAGAGTGCGCTCCAACACGAGTGGTTAGTCAAATGTGCCATCATAAGCAATTTTTTATTTAGCTATTTAGTTAATTTTACCTAATTTATTTCTATTTGATTAACTTACAAATAACAATACTTACAGGATAAGAAGGTATGTCCATCGGAGATGAAATGTGAGTCTTGAAGAGCTTGCGTTTGGATCTCTTGGGTTTGTTGTTGTTTTGAGATGCATTTAGTGGTTCAGGGGATTTAACATTCACCATGCTCATGATCTTCTTGGCTGAGAAAGAAATTAGAAGTTTGGTCATGCTGAGATACAGTTTAAAACACTTTGGCAGAGAGCTCCAATCGATACCATTGGATGTAAAATAAAGAGCCAGAACTGACCTTTGCTCCCAAAGAGGGTTGGAGAGCTCTGAATAAAGTCGCCAATCTTCTGCAGGGGTCCATCTTTTTTACCTTTCAAGCTGGCGGGAGAGTCTTTCTGCTTTAATTGACTCGCTTTTTTTCCTTGCACTGTGGGAGTCTGCAGAATGGTGCAGAAATGCAGAATACAAGCTTAGCGCATTACTGAATAAACATTACAGAGAAAGACAGGAAAAATCAAAAGGTACATTTATTGGGAAAAAATAGCCACCTCAACAGATTGCATGTTAGCCCTGTTGTTCACCTTCAGTCGCCGGTTTTTACAGTTTTCTGATTCCACGGAGTTCTAGAACAACCACAAACAGATAGTTATAGGATGACATTTTGGTCTTAATGCAAAACTACTTGAGCAATGCTTTCATGTTTTTCTTATGAGTTTCAAATGATATAAATCAGAAACATTACATTTACATTATTTACCTGCATTGGTTAATATGAACTAAAAATGAAAAAAAAATTTATTTCAACATTTATAAATCATTACAATTTGTTAGTTTAAGTTAATGCTAGGTCTGGGCAGTATATATTTTTACCCTAAAATAAAATGTCAACAGTATCAGATAATTCATTCATTTTATTTTTGGCTTAGTCACTTTATTAATCTGGAGTCGCCAAAGTGAAATGAATCACCAAATTATCCAGCATATGTTTTATGCAGCGGATGCCCTTCCAGCTGCAACCATCACTGGAAAACACACACACTCTCATTCACATACATATACAATTTATCATGTCATTGGACTTGTGGGGGAAACCGGAGCACCCGGAAGTAACCCACGCAAACATAGGGAGAGAACATGCAAACTCCACAGAGAAATGCCAACTGACCCAGCCAGGGTTTGAACCAGTGACCTTCTTGCTACGAGGCGATCGTGCTATGCACTGCACCACCATGAAGCCCAGTATCAGATTAATATTTTATTTTAGTGTATACTGCTAAATGTAAACAAGTGGACATGGCTAACACGTGCAGTGTTTGAGCCAGAGAAAGCCGTTGTTTGAATGAAACACTGACTGGAGCACTCATAGTTAGATCAGGTCAGGAATCTAAGGTGAACTTTAACCTGTGTTTTAGATTAACTATTTTTAGTAACTCACTTGAAACTGCGAACATGAGTACAAAATAACTCAGTGTACAATATACCTCAGTAAGTTAAACAATCAGTTTATCCCAGCAATCCCAACTAGGCATGGACGATAACTGTTTCTACGTATACCGCGGTTTGAAAAGGTCAAGTTTTTAAAACTGCAAAAATTTTCTGCATGTGTAAGATTTTTTAATTTACGTTTTTTAGGACAACAGTATCTTCAGCAGAAAATATCTCCAAAGATGGCGTTTTAAATTGTAAAGAAATCTGTGTTTTTGTAACTAATGAAGACAGCAGAAGTCAATTATTAATTTGAATTATTTAGCCTGACATGTTTACTGTGCCAAAATATTTTAAGTGTTTCTCAACAAAAAATATATTGTGTTCTAAAGGGAGAAAATGTTTTTCCAGATATTTTAAAAGAGCATTTTTAGAGCAGTAATCACAATACTGTGAAACTGTGATTTTTTTTTATCCAAGGTTATCATACTGTCAGAATCTTATACCGGCCCATGCCTAAACCCAACCAAATAACAAGCAAACCATAGACTACATTAGACAACATGAAGTCTTCTCATAAAATGCATAGTTTTGTTTATTATATTTGTTGTAATATATATGAAAAAAAAATTACTTATTGATGTAACCACCAATTATGCAGAGCTTCATTCAATATCTGCTCTATTAATTTTTTTTTCCTACTTTTGCTCCCAAGCTACCTCCAGTTGGGCACTAGTGCCTGCCCCATGAGGAATTTATTCAGGGGTTGCTTTGTTACACTAATAAAAACCAAAACCAAAAAACACATTACTTCTATGTAGGAACAAAGCATCAATTGTGGTCATAAAATCAGATGTCTGATTTTAATTTATAGCAGAAGGCGCATGGCTGGGTAAACTTAGAAGAGTAAATCGAAGAGTACAACAAAAAATATTTTTTACTATCCTATTTGCTGAAATAATAAAATAAAAACTTTTTGATTTTGTTATTAAGACTTTCAGAAAAAGGAAAAAAAAATTGTGGGAGACAGATAATGGCAGCCAGAGGAGAGATTAACGTAAAATTTACTCTCAGCCCCATAGACTCTGCATTAGAAACACCTCGCATAAGCGATAATTAGTTTTTATAATTTGACGTAAAGATGATATAATATATACATAAACGCTTAGAAATGTTCGTATGTTTTAAAAAACAATCAAAATATTACCAACGTGTTATATTTTGTGAAAAGGGTCTAATGTGAGAATCTAACATTTTTAAAGAATAAAATTCTCAATCCTGACTGTAAGTTAACACTTCTCAAACAAGAAAAATATATTGGCATCAGCTTAGCCAAATGAGTTTGAAAATATCTGCAAAACATTGTGCATCTGTACGATATTAAACAAAGTCTAAACCCTTTTTGCTGACCTTCTGGAATAACTACCCATTTCAATCACTATAGAGTGAAATATCTTGTTACTATGAAAAACAATTACTCATACCATGAATTTTTGTCATAAACATTTTGTCACCCCTAATGCATTAAAATAATGGTTTATTAGTAGACATTACAGTTAAAGTGTTAATAATAAGCAAACTTAAGAAATAGCATAACTTTGTTTTATGTTTGGATTGTTTAGGAAAGCACAACAAAATGTGTTTAGACATGATTTTTGTATACCTCTATCTCAGTACTCTTTCTCTTTCTGGCTGTACGTCGGAGTTTGATCGTGACAGACTCTTCTTCGCCCGGTTTCCTGATATTCATTCGGTCAGGTTTTAGTGGCGTAAAGCTGATTTCTAGCTCAGGTTTGGGGAAACGCTCTTCCCTGAGACTCTTTGTGGAAAGTACAGAGGAGTCCTGTGCTGCTACCTGCGATGAGTGATCAACAAAACATGATATACACACAGTAAACAATTAACATACTAACCAGAACTATTCAAATTTTTACATGTGCTAATACTCAGATTCAGCCGCATACATATAGCATAATTATCTCTATACTGACCTCCTGTGTTGGACTAATAGAGTCGCCTTCATTCTTTGTTTTCATGTTTGAGGTCTGTTTGAGATTGTCAGCTTCCTGGGTATCAGAGTTAGGAGAAACAACCGAATCCTTTTGCAGTTTTAAAATGGTGTCTTGCTTCTCGACCAGCTGCTGCTTGAAGATTTGGTGTGAGAAGTAAACAGGAGAAGAAAAATACATTAATTAAAAAACAAAACAAAGATATAATTTATCCATTAAAGGACCAAGCTGCCGAGACAATTTATCTAGATTATTGTTAACATAATTTTTTACTTTTTTAGTATTAGAAGTAGTGCACGATAAACATGAATCACATTATGTTAAGATGGACATCACTGGGCTTGCATTGCTATTTTTAACATGGAATGTACAGATAAAAAACAGCACTGCAATTACAAACTAATACATTTTGTTCTTATATTATAATTGTATTATGTTATTATTTATTAATTTTGTGGTGCCACACCAACAGCTTAGTGATGTGAAAATGACCTCACCCTTAACTCTCCCTCAATAGGTTTTAAACCTGCTAATTGATGGTACCCTCTAACTTCCATAAGAGGAAAAAAAGTCAATGGATACAATCAACCAGTTTTTTTCAAAATATCTTCTTTTGTGATCAAAAGAAAGAAACTCTTGTGTGTACACTAGGGATGCCACAATACTATTTATAAAATTGAACTGTTCAGCTCGGCTTCCAGTTTCCTTGAGTTTTCTTTTTCCAAAATTTTAACATTGTATTCAGCATTTCTCCTATTTCTTTAATTACTCTCTGAACTGGCACTGTGCATGTTAGAATGCATGTCCAAGCACTAAAACACAGCTCTCCACAAGTAAATGCACCATCAGTACCACTAAAGTAGGAGATGCTTTCACATGAAAACTTAAAATATTGTATTCAGCATTTCTCCTATTTCTTTAATTACTCTCTGAACGGGCACTGTGCATGTTAGAATGCATGTCCAAGCACTAAAACACAGCTCTCCACAAGTAATAGCACCATCAGTACCACTAAAGTAGGATATGCTTTCACATGAAAACGAAAGTGTTGGTAACACTTTACAATAAGGTTCATGAGTTAATGCATTTACTAACATTAACTAATCATGAACAACACTTGTACAGCTTTTATTAATTACAATTCAACATTCACTAATGCATTATTAACATCCAAGTTCATGCACTGTGAATTAACATGAACTAACAATGAACAACTGTATTTTTTTATTAACTAACGTTAACTAACATGAACAAATACTGTAGTAAATGTACTGTTCATTGTTTGTTAATGTTAGTAAATGCATTGACTAACATTAACTAATGAACCTTATTATAAAGTGTCACCAAAGTGTCAGAGTCATGTCAAAGTGTGAGCACACATTGTTCTGCATTGTTAATATTAACCAAAAACTAAATATAACGAAATCACTCTGCTCTTGACTGAATAGCTATACAGCTCATAAAGGTTAACCTTCATTTAATTTTTTTTACTGTATAAATTAATTACAGTATGCATTTTTATTTGATTATATAAATCAGTTTATATAACTGAAAAGTCTGTATTGTTGCACCCCTAGGATACACTGTACCTTTACTTTTTTTAAAGGCACCCAAGATTACATTCTGCTCCATTGTGTCCTGCTTTTCAAGCCCAAAAAAATATCTTGTATAAAACAGGGATGCATAATTTTTGGCCAATAATTGGTATTGGTGGATAAAAGCAATTATCTGCACTAACGAACATCAGCCAATTAGGTAAAAACAGTCGATGACCACAGCCATCTGGATCCTGCCAATCAAAAGATGACAGAAAAGCACGTCATACTGCAATTATTCTCCATGCGTGAACACGATCACACAATTATGCAGGCCTATTTGACCTTAGACAATCGTTGGTTGTTTAATCTTTAGGATTGCTAATCTACTGGTTTTCTCATTACATTTTTTTCTTTTGTAGTGCGGCTTAATTCTGTTCAATACTTCATAATTTTAAGTCTTACAATATTCAAACACTTTTAATTGTGCTTTGGCAGATAAGGACAGAGTGGAAGTGACTTCCTCCACTTAATACTAGTTAAGATAAATCAAAATAAACTTGATTAAACACTGAATGATCAAACTTAATACATGTATGGTTCAATCAGAGTCAAAAGAGCTGGTGACAACATACCTATATTATGTCCTGCTTACCTAAATCCTAACCACATTTAGCGTAGAAAAAGCTACAATGTTCACAGTTGATTAGCTATAAAACTTTAGAGAGGGCTTAATTTATATGGCTAGGGGTAAAAATATAGATATCTAATATTATTTTCTGAAAAATGAATTTTATCTTTATTTAAGAATTTTTAAATATTTGTACTTAAAATACAATAAAATACTATATTTTTGTAGTGTGCATGAATCAATTAATTATTTAAACATTGCTTGCACTTTATAAAAGAGAAGAAATCAAATGAAACTAAACCTGCTTACAGCAAATTAGGTTTATAGGGTAATTTACCAGGGTAACTGACTAAAAGGACCACTACCATCCTTTTAGAAACTGGCTTGACTTTCTTCGCTTTTCTTGTTTTGAATACATCCCATCCCGAAACTAAAATCGCATAGTTTCCCTCATTTCAAGGTTAACATTCTCTTAGTTTTCACCTAACCTGCTTTCTAAAATGGGCCACATGTGAGTTATAAAAATAGCCTATTTAAAAAAAAAAAAGTAGTGTTTCATTTAAGTAAATGTAGAATTTCATGGAACTCAAGCTGAATTCTTTATGTTAAATATCACACTTGTTCCTGGGCTAATGCAGTCTTTTCACTCCTCCTGTTTGCAGGTCACTTGAACTACAGAAATTATATTATCTTAGAAACCTGCTGCGTAAATAAATCACTACTTGGAGCTAAATCCTGCCCCCAAGCCTCTGAAAGAGAAAATAATGAGGCCGGGTGAGAGAGATGGAAAGGCGATCCTATTACCAGCTTCAGCTGCAGTCTGTCCTGCTGGTTATCCTCTAGTCTCCTTGCTGGCTGGCCTACTCTCTCCTCTTCCCTCACGGCTGCTTTATTCAAGCCTTTTCCCTGCCTTATTTTCTGCTTTTCTGATTAACCTCTTAAATTCAGCAGGTCCAGAATGACACATCAATGGTTATGTTTACGTGCACCAATTTTTGTCAATCCGAATGAACTGAATTTGATCGTAAATCTGTTTACTTGTACTCTAAACATTGTAAGATGATTTATATATCCATTTATATGTTTATATACACATTCTGGTTAAAATTTTTGTGTTAAGAAATATTAGGTTCAACATAGGTCAAGTTTATCGGTTTTGTAGTTTTTAAGCAGGCAATAGTGTATGAAACTCAAATATTGGTTTTAATTTCGAGTCCTATACACACATTAATGAGAAAAATAAAATGTAATAGTCTTGAATGGCCTTTTGTTGAATTTAGTTAAGATAATGCAAGACTGATAAGTACAAATTTTCTTTAAAAATGTAAAGGTGTGTGGTAGGGCAGGTTTCTATATGGTAACATTTGAATGCTTGGTAGTTTTATATTCTGCATATCAGTTCAATCTTTATTTTACTGCATAAATATACTGTATTTTATTATTATTAAATAATTTACACCCGTCCCAAATAAGGGTATTACAATATTGCAATTACAATAATTATAACATAAAACATGTATACAAATGTACTTTTTCCACTTATCTGCTGCCATATGCTAATATTAAGCAAAACTCTCTGCAGTTTGCTAGAGCACAGAAGGCCTGAGTTATACAAAGAGAGGTCTTACAACAAAAACAAAAAGTGCCTATTTTAAAATTTAATTTTAAAGGATTTTCAGGTTAAATAACACTGGGATATTGCAACTATATCACTGTATGTAGGAGAGACTTTGTAGATAGAAATTATAGGGAAAAAATGGTATTATGCCTCCATTCAATTGGAATAGAATAACTTTTTTAAAGATTATGATAAAGACATATGTCTTTTTTCCTCTGCTTGCAAACAAATTCAATTTTCTGATGGGTCCTAGAGCATACAAGTTTATCATATATTGATGATGTTTCACAAACATAAGAGATGAATGGCAACATTCAGTTACCAAACAATAATCAACATTACTGGGGGGAAAAATACATTATTAACTTAGCTATTCATTCATGATTAATGATTCATTCATGTTATTAAAAGCACAAATAGCATGCATGCTATTGTGTATGTGCTCAGCCTTGGAGTCAAACAGACCACACATCTTAAGGTGAGTGCCTAAATGGTCAAGTACATGCAAAAAATGTGGCACTTAGTGATGAAAACAAATGGAACTGTGTGGCTCTTAAAATGAAAGTAAACTATATTTCTGCTGCCAACTGTTTTTATTAATATTAATCAAATAACAAAAGACAAGGACAAAATCACTTACTGCTCTAAACTGTAGGAATTATGTAGCTTTAATAAGAAACTAATAACATTTTAAAAACAAGTTAATAAAAACAATTCTTACAGTGAAGATGCTTAAAGTGGAGTTTGTTTCATTAGTATATTTTTATTCTATTGTATTTATTTCCTTTCCATAATTGTGAGAACTTTTTGAAAGCTTGTCCCATTCTGCCTCAGTATTAAGAATTGTGAAATAATGCTACCAACCTCATTTACAGGGAGAAACTATATATATGCACATACATTTCTCCAAAACTTTTTGGACATATGGCCCACAGATTATTGTTTTAAAGGGCACCTATGGTGAAAAATCTACTTTTAAGCTGTTTGGACAGACATATGTGTAGGTATAGTGTATATACTGTCAAATTCGGGTGATATAAACACACCCAGTCCTTTTTTTTCAATTTAACAACATAAAAACGATTGACCAATTGGAGCCGTTTTGAGACCCCCCACCCACCAATATTGATTGACAGCTGCGTATTAACATGTCTCCGTAGTAACGTTTCATATCCACAAGACAGGACGTGCGCAAATCAACCCTAAATAAAAGGTCTGTCTAGTTTAGGATCAACAATCATCATCAAATGTGATCAAGAGTGAGTTTTACAAGTTTAAAATGTTTTAAAACAGTGCATGTGTGTAATGAATTACAGAGATTTACTTTAGCTTTACTTCATCACCACAGCCGCGTGTCAGAACAATAATAAAAGACGCTTCAATCCCGGTTTGTGGACGTTAAATCAGGTTTATCTTGTACATTAACGTAACAGATATCCATACAGCAGTGGATATTAACCTGTATCCTGTCACATTTGCATGCAAAGACAGTGCAAAGTTAAACCTGCGCGCTGAATGTATGTGCGTGTGTCTGTGTGTGTGTGTGTCTGTGTGTGTGCGTGAACTTTGTAACGACATCGTGTGTGACTAATCCTGCAGCTCCACACAACAAATGCACCAAATAATCATTGATAAAGCTTTTACTGTAGTTTTTGTCACAAACGTTATGTGAGATCTGCTTCCTTCATGTTTGTCTGTTGTCTGAGGCAGCCGAGAGCGGAGACTGAGGCACGCGCGGCAGGCACGTGGAAACGATGGGCGGGGAGGACTAGCCTTAAAGGCACAGTACACAAAAACAGCAAAAATCTATTGAGAACTATAAAACACCATCTAGTGAAAGCTATAATAAATAATCTGATGGGTGTTTTGAGCTGAAACTTTACAGACACATTCTGGGGACACAAAAGACTTAAATTAAATCTGGAAAAAGGGGTGACCGAGGTGCCCTTTAAATAATTGTGCAAAATAATCGTGATTATGATTTTTCCCATAATTGAGCAGCCCTAGTGACAGATATCTAAAATATATGGCAAATCAGATTTGCTCACATGAGTGAAAGTCACATGGTGCGAAAAATTTGGCTTGCTAAATATGTAGACCTGTCAGGATTCTAAATCCTGATGTGTGAAAAGAGTTTTGACTGAAAAATACTTTGGCAATGATCTACAGCCAATGAGAGAGCAAGATACAGAGCAGCAGGGAGTTCGGGGAGGAGTTGTAGACCCCAGTATCAGAAAGCATGGCTTCAGTTCCAAGAAAGTCTCCTCAGTCTTTTTGGAGCCAAATAATGAAGGCAAGTTTGGGACACCTTTGTGTTTTTGATATTTAGTCTGGGATGTACGACAACATGCTACCATTTCTAGTCTACACGAGATCTTACATGAGCTTGCGTTATTTCCTTATCACTTCTTGTGTAATTGTGAAATGTAATTGTGACCCAGACAGAGTTGTGTACATCAGAGTTACAGAGTAACATCACGCTGTGTGTAACCTGCTGTCACCAATCCATCACAATCTATCTACACCAGATTTTGAAAATAATGCAGTTTGAATTTGGCTTTGCCTGGCATAAGCAACAGGCTTCAAAAACATCCTGATAATACATCCAAAATGTTTTGGAATCTTCTAATATCTTCTAATTATCTAATAATAAGCATTCTAATATCCGAGAGTGTTCTAATTCTACTGTTGGTTCTAACTGTACTGTGTGCAATTCTGTCATCACATGACATTCGCTTGTATGGCATCATCAGCTTACTAATTCTGAAACCAAACCGTTACTCAGACGCAGCATTTTAAAACTACCTCGCGGCCCGGATGGGTTAAAGACTTTTAGGTTCTTACCCTGGTGTTTTCTTCAGGTCTCTGGGCCCTCCTATATTCCTGCTGAGAATGATCAGACACACCAACTCTTGGGTTCCGATTTTTTTCTTGCAACGTTGCAAGATCTAAGAAGAACAGAAGTTTGTGGTGTTTAGGTGATATATTATGATACCAAACATTTAGTAAATTATACCAATACCAGTGAAATTTTCCTATAGATAGCCTGTAGCCCTCATACTAGAATCATATTTTAAAATAAACACCCTCATCTTACAACCCCCCAAGAGTTAAACAGTAAAGAGTTTTACCATATTTAAATCTATTTAGCTAATATCAGTGTCCGATAAGGGTCCAATTTTTAGCTGAGTAAAACACGTGTTTGGACACCCCTGACCTATGCTAAGACCGACAGAATGCTATTTTCTAGGGCAATATGGCTAGGAACTACACTCATTCCTGTGTAACAATCAAGAAAATTTGATGCTGTACCATGACTATCAGCAGACGCAATGCCATAACACAGCACCTACAAATGAGCTAACTTCACGCTACAAGAATCTTTTTGTCTGTACATAAAACAAAAACAATGACTTTATTTAACAACTTCTTTTCCTCTGTGTCAGTATAGAGCATGCATGGGCATCTGGGGGGTTAAACATCGGTTCACAATGCTCACACACACACACACGCACACACACAAAAAAAACACTTTTCAAGTTTCTTCTCCTCAGCATCAGGACATTGTGTATGTTTCTGTGTGTGTGTGTGTGTGTGTGTGCACAAAAGGATTCTCATATATGGTCTGTTTTGAGGATGTTTTTGGAACCTTTCTGTACTTGAACATGGACCTTGATGTCTATGGAGGATGAGGGAGCTCTCACATTTCACATATTTTAAGAATTTCATCTTCATTCGTATTTTAAAGACTAGCAAATCTCTTTGATATTATGGTGAGCAATTAATAAGATAATTATAATTTTTAGTTGAAGTAACACTTAATCAATTAATTCAATTTAGATGAATTTGTTCACATGTAATAATTAAGTTAATGAAACAGAAAAAAATTGGAAATTAACTTACCTGATTATTGTTAACACGCTTGACAATTACTGACAAAACAATACTAAAAGACTAACGTATTTTCTTGTATTGAATTGGTAATGTAGTAATTGTACTTTTACTTTGCTACTAGCCTAAACTGAACCTCACAGACATCTCTCAGTGTTTTGTCTATTAGAGGTTTATACAAATTACATTAGAACAGAGTGTATCACCTTCAGTTATGAATTCAATCTCATTCAGTCTGGGCTTCAGCAATTCCTCCACATCTATCCGTTTAAACTCTGTATTTAGGGTTACAGGAGTCTCTTCAATCAACTTATGCTCTGCAAACACAAATCTTACAAAGGTCAAAACATAATCTGATTTTGTTAACACCAAATGGTTCTGCAAAAAGAAGAGGTTTAATTGAAAAGACACACAGGTTACCTTGACAGGGTGTTTGGAAAAGCTGTATATTTTCCTTTTCTATTGCATCGTTAGACTGCTCCTGTGAGTGAAAAGAAGTAGAATAATCCAGCATCTAAGACTCGATAAAAATCACAAATGGAACAAAGCCAAGGGAAAAAGCAGCACTCACAATCTGCAGTGGATCAATAGTTTGCTCCATACAGCTCAAACGGGGTCTCGGCTGATCCTTCATCTTCTTCGCCTCACATAGCCTCTGCTGAAACATTTTGTTTTCTTCACTCAAGATTAAAATCTAAGGAGGCAAAAGGCACTGTTAAAAAAAACCTGTAAACGCTAAAACAGATATAGAACCAGCATTTTTTCTGCACAGAGAATTACAAGGTGGCCACGTCAATCAAATCTTGTACCACCTCCACCTTTTGACACAAATCAGACAAGCAGTCACTGCTTCTGACAAACACCAAGTGATGCTCAAGCACTGGTCATGTATTTAATTACATTTAACCTTAGTCTTTTTAAACATGAATGTTTTACTTGATAAAACTACAATAATGCAAAAACAGTTTATTTCAAGTAGCAACAATTGTATGATCTGGATACCACATTCGCCTGATTTTGAGCCAGAAAAAAACCCTGAGAACAAAGTTAAATATTCAGATTATATTCAATATTATTATCATCAAAATGACTTTGCAGAGAATTAGATGAGAACAAAATTTTATGATACTTTATCTTACAATTATGAGATTATTTTTCCACAATTGTAAATCTACAAAGACAATCGTGATATCTTACAAATCAAAGAAGGAATTGTGAAGTATAAGAAAATAACTCACAATCTTCTCAATAAATATTTTATATTTAATATACGCATAAAATCAGACATTGGCATACTAAAAATACTTGATTTAGATTTTGTTTTATGTCCACATGCCTCTTCATTACTTTCACTGTTTTGTGTTTCGTTTAATCTTGCTCAATGTAGCTGTTAAGTCATGATGACCTATGAAATACTGTTTCCGGGTCCAAGTCGCTACTCGTTTGAATTGAAAAAAAAAGTTTATTCGTTTACGTCATATCTTACATTAAAGGAAATTTTATATGAAATCAAGGTGTACACAACAGTCTTTGCACTTGCTGCATCACAAACACTGATATTTTAACAATTTCTAAAAAAAATTATCACATTCTTGCTATTGGATATTAGGCATGGGTATATATATATACACTGTGATTGTGATTTTTGAAAGTAATACAGTGCTTTGTATACATTTATTATATAACATTTATTTTACCACATTTAACAAGCGGATAAGCATAAGCAAATGGGTTGTGGTTTCATAGTGTCGCATTGCAATTAGTTTTTATTTTACATTTATTGTACATCCCATCCCCCACCCTGTTAAACGCACATCAGGAAACACAGAATAACTGTAGTTTAGACCAAGCTATTAGATAAATTACATTAAACTTGATATTCGTAGTATCAGATGAGGGTTAAGAGTCCAAGATTTCTTTGACGTCACCTATACAGATTTTCTACGCCATCAGAATGTCCAGTTTAGCATGGTTGATCCTTGCTGATGACAGTTCCAGATACAGTATTTCCAATAGTGAATGCAACCAGTGCTTAACAGAGAGATCATGAGGGGGTTTCCACCTCTGTACCAACATTTTCTTTGTAACAGTTGAAGCAGCTAACCAAAATTTACGAACCTTTGCATTTAAAGGAAATTGAGAGTTATCATTCAATAATGACAATACAGAATCTTTGGAGAAACAAACTTTTGTAACTTTAAATAAAATGTTCAGCACAGAATCCCAAAGTTTTTGCACCTCCGGACATTCCCACATCATATGTAAAAAGGTATCTGGACACTGAGGTTCACAGAACCTACAATAAGAATGTGGAGATAAACCTATGATGTCGTATACGTGTAGTTAAATATGCCCTGTGAATAGTTTTAAAGTGAATGAACTGGTGATTAGGGTTTGTGGAAGCATGGAATGTATTATTACCCACACAATTTCCCAATCGATAGTTGTATTGGGCAGAGACAGATCAGATAGCCATAGTCTTTCTTTTGAGAACGTATGTATATTAATATTAGAAAGACAGCAGAACTCTGCTTTTTTAAGAAAACTACAATTTAAAAATGATCAGATTTTACCAACCTGTTTCTCTAACTGTTCTTTCTGCTTGTTAGCCTCACATAACTGATCTCCAACATCAGATCGCTCCCGCTCCACCTGCTGCAAATCACAACGCATGCGCTCAATTTGATTGTGGCCATCGTTCACAAGTTCTCTCACTCTGTAAAAAGACAAAACTCAAAATCAGTTGATTTTCCTTGGTTTGATGATTTAGCAACAAGAAATGTCATTCGAAATCTAGTACATATATCAAACTAGAAACTCAACAGAAACGAGAACCTTGTGTATTCGGAAAGTTTGAGAACTTACTTCACTAGCTCTTGAGCTTTTGTCTGAAGCTCTGTGTTCTTGTGAGACAGATCCTTCTCCATTGCAGTTTTTCTCATCTTTGCCTCAGCTTGTGCCTTAGAAATCTCATTTGCTACAATTGTTTGCACTATGCTCAGAACCTCCTTGTGCTGGTTTAATTTGCTCACTGTTTGTATGAGGTTGTCCTGCACAGTTTTCCAGCAATCCTCATGTTCTTCCATTCTCTCGTGCTTATGTTTTAGAGCAGTCAGCTCCTCTAGAAGATCAGACTTGCTTCTTATTTGAGTCACAACTAAATTTTGTGCTTCGTAACAGCTCAGAAGACTCTGGTACTCTTGAGCCTGGGCATCACGCTCACTTTTAAGCTGACTACAGAGTTCCTCTAGTTGGCACATGCTTTCTCTGGTCTGCTTGAGCTCCTGCTCCAGGTCACTGATCTGTCTGCTTTTCTCCTGAGATAACTCGACCATTCTTTCACATTCAGCTTCCTTTCTATCACGTGACATCTGGCATGAACTGAGTTCTAGACGTAGATGAGCAGCCTCTATCATTAATGATTCAATAGTTTTGGAGTGACTGCAAGACTCTTCTTGATGTTCCCTGATCAGAGCTCTGGCCGTATGGAGTTCTTCTGAAAGCTCATTGGCCTTCTTTGACTGAGTGCCCAATTCTGTCTGGATCGTTTCAACCTTTGAGCTCATCTCATTGGCCCTCTGTTGAAGTTCATCCAACTCATTGGCAAGAGCCTTGTTCTCAGATGTGACTTTGTTGACCTCTGCTCTCTCCGCTGCTACAGTAGCTTCATGTACTTGAGTAATCTCTGACATTCTATCAGAGATATCACGCATCGCTTTCTCGAGTAAACTTTGCTCAAGTTTAAGTTGATTCAGCTGGTCATCTTTCATTTTCAGTTCTTGCTGAAGCCGTTGATTTTTCTGATTTGTCATTTCGTCATAGTCTTCGTTCAGCTTACACTTACAGTTGTTTCTAAAATGCAGTATTTCTTCTTTGATGTTGTTAATTATGGCCCTCTGTACAAGGGCATAAGAGACAGGTTATTATAGTGCAAATGTATAACTACCTGAATAATTTACACTTTTTATAAAGGAACACTAGGGACTTTTGTGTGTGTGTGTGTGTGTTTTTTTTTTTTTTTTTTTGAGACTTCAAAAATTGTATAGACAAACTTTTAAAATGGTAGGGTACAACAAACTTACATCTTTACTAGCTGCCTCATCATTTTGTTCCAAAGCGGTTTGTAATTTAGATGCCATGTCATCTTTCTCCTGACAGATTGACATGAGTTCCTGACATCTCACTTTCTGGTTTTCATAATTCTAAGAGAAGCAAAAATTTACAGAAGCCACAGTCATAAAGTAAATATAGTCATAAAAGCAATCTGTTCACAGTAACTTCAAATTTTAATCTTGAAAAAAAACCTATTTCAGTTCACCCTGTTTGCCTGGAGAAGTTGGTCATTTAAATCCTGTGTTTGAATACATCTTTCTTCAAACTCTGAAAATGGACAGAAAAATT
>CAIGQZ010032280.1:7522880-7547928 GCA_903798205.1 Danio tinwini
TATATATATAAGACAAAAAAAATAGATTAAATGTTTGTTGTTCTCTTTAAAGTGTTTCAATATAGCACCATCAGGCACAAATATGAACAAATCACCAGATTGTCAGTTGTAAGATATTCTGCAATCACTGCTGCAGCATGTTCAGTTGGGGAAAACAAGCAAGGGTACCACACTGATCTGTCAAATCTAGATGGAGTTTGCTGCAGTATGAATTAGCCTTAAGGCAATTGAGCACACCTTTAGATTTAAGACTGAGTTGTTGTTGACTTTTCAAAAGTTCCACTCTTATCTCCTCCAATTCTGTCCTCAGTTGACTGACTTTTCCAGGTGATTCAGGGACATTGGCCAGACACAGCTGCACTGACTCTGCATCTCCCTTTATCTTAGTCAAATCGCTTCGCATTGCCTCTATCATGGTGTCCAAAAGCTCCATCTTGGCTTCCTAGAATGATGAGATGAATAAACACATTACATTTCCCATTAGCATGTTGTCTATTATTAGTCTTTTCTTTCTTAAACTAATAAATATCAGTGTTAAAAAGGTCACAACAATACAGATGTAATATAACCCCCTGTTTTCAACAGAAAAAAAATACAGTCAGACCTTAAAATTAGTCATTATCTAAAAAGGTATGTTTTTCTTAAAATTCAGGGGTCACATAAAAGCTAAAGAAAGTGGTAAGCCATGAACCGAAATAAATAATTACTATAAACAGGGAATGTTTGTAGATTATCTGAAGTTAAATCTGTATTTACCTTTGCTGCATTTTCATCTGTAGTCATTTCCTCAATTGTCCTGTTGACCAGATTCTTCAGGATTTCCAGCCTCCTTTCTGCTCTTTCTTCAACAATTTCTTTCTCTCTTTGGAGACGTTCACTGAAACATTAAAAGACAGCTATACACATTAACTTTGATTAAGCACTAATCAACAAATTTTATATAGTTTCTGCCAAGTACCACATTGAAGCGGAATGCTACATCTGCATCCCACCAATATGATATCTAAGAAACATATACTGTGTGCCATGCTTCCATACTACATAGTAAATTCATGGTAATTGATTAAAAAAATGTGAAAAGTACCGGGACGAGCTACTACTTGCAACAATATTCTCAAAGTGTTAATTCACCCAACAATTAAACCCTGAGCCTGTTTGTCTTCAGAACACAAATTAAGTGAAGTAAGCCTTGTCAAGTATGGTTTACCTCACACATTTTGAATGAGAAGTGGAAGCACACACACCTCAGCTGGCTATAAAAGATCTTCAATTCCTGCCGGGACTGGGAATCAAACCAATCAAAGTCCAACTCACCAATCCAAATATTTAGATATGCCCCTAAGATATTTTAAAAATAGAAAATGTTCTTAAAACTCTTGTTTTAAAAGACATCAAAGAAAAAAAACAAAAAAATCGGAATATTATTAAGCTACAAGAATAATTTTGTGTGCACATAAAACAAAAATAATGGGCCCTATCATACACCCAGCACAATAAGGTGCAAGACGTGTTTGCCGCGACGTGTTGCTATTTTCAGAACAGTGCAACCCTAATTTTCTCGTTTTGCACCAGGTTGTTTAAATAGCAAATCCATTTGCACCACTTTGTGGACTCATGGATGTGGCAGTCTAGAAAAGAGGTGTGTTGTGGGCCCATTGCTATTTTGAAGAACTAAAATAGACTGTGCAACAGACCAGCTGAAAGCTGGTCTAAAGTCCAGCGCAGAGCACGTTAGTTGTGCGCCTTAAACGCTTACGTTGATTAATACACATAGAAGGTGCAGCAATACGCAAATATGTTTACAAATGAAAAAGAATTAAAGGATTAAAATATTGCAAAAATTATTACTTTCTACATAAATATAAAACCACTGCCTCCATGCATTCATCTCGGGGGGCTTTTTTCAGTTTATTCATGACATCTTGCTTTTGTATAATGTTATTATTATTAGCAGTATTATTTATTAAATGTATATTTATATTTGTTTTATTAAAAACAAGCTTAGATGTGTCTTCCTGTCAGGTTTTGGACCATATAGGACATAGGACGTGTGTTTGGATATATCTCAGCTTTTGACCACACTTCGTTATTATTGCTCATTTATTAGTTTGCTGGAAATTAGAACTGAATTTAAAAATAGTTTTGAAACAAATCTTTGTGCTTACCAAACAAAATTAAATATGCAGGCTGATAGATGTCTTCAGTGGAGTGCCTACAACACCATTTCCTTATCCACGAAAAAGAGAAAAAATAAATAAAGTGCCCAATTGGAGGAGGCTTGTTCTTTATTCTCATGCTGCAGATGGTCTGTTTAAAATGTGCCATGGAGCAACGCAACTGACTCTTAAAGGGAAAGGGAGATGAGACTCTGATTGGTTTATTCTCAAAACATACCCATAACTCATTAAGAGAATAAGCACAACCCTGTTGGACCATGCGCTGCGGCGCAAAGCGTATTTTTCCATCCTTAAAATAGCAAAAGTTGATTTGAACACAGCTTAATGCTTTTGCGCCACACGCTTTAGACTTTGCGCCTAGATCATTAAAATAGAGCCCAATAACTTTATTCATCAGTTTCTCTGTGTCTGAGCATTACTGTGCAGTACTGCAGTAAGGGGAGTATTTAATTTAACATAATTGTCACTTCTTGGTGAACTGTGGATCTGTTCACCAAATGTGCATCTGACTTACACACACTATCCATGTACAGAAAAAAAAATTGTGATAAGAGATGATCTTATTACTAGGAGATACCAGTAATAATATGGCTATTCTGGTGGCTAAACTGTTTTATAAAATATAATGTGCCTTGACGAATAATATAACAACCTTGAAACAGATGATTTGTGTGACAGGCACAAACTGTAGATGTGCTGCGAAATTTTGTTCAATGTTTATCCTAAAAATAGGACAATCCAAAAATTATGTGTAATGGCTAATAGACTAAAGATTCATCCATTCATTTTCTTTTCAGCTTAGTCCCTTTGTTGATCAGTGGTCGCCACAGCGGAATTAACCATCAACTTATCCAGCACATGTTTAATGCAGCAGAGACCCTTCCAGCTGCTACCAATCACTGGGAAACATCTATACACTTTCATTCACACACATACACTACAGAAAATTTAGCTTACCCAATTCACCTATACCGCAAGTCTTTGGGGAAATCGGAGCACAAGGAGGAAACCCAGACAAACATGGGGAGAACATGCAAACTCCAAACAGAAATGCCAACTGACCTAGCCAAGGCTCAAACCAGCGACCTTCTTGTTGTGAAGCAACAGTGCTACCCACTGAGAAGTCGTAGAATTTGGTTGTCACTGATAAATTATTGAACTGTTTGTGTAAAATCAAGATAAACATTTAGTTGAACTGACAAAAAAATGAATGTAACCATTCATACTACTTTGAACCTACTTTAACATTGATGAAGCATGATCAACCCAAATGTTGTACCTGTTATAACAGAAAGAAATTTCAGATGCAGTGACAGTGGTCAACTTGCCTGTAGTCTTTTTCCATGTTAGAAAACAGCTCCATAAACTCTGTGGTGACTTCTTCGCGAATACGAGCTTCCAAAGATAATTTTTCAGAGTCTTCCTTAATCAGCTTCTCCTGGAGCTCTTTAATTTTTACCTGAAGCTGTGGCACATACAAATATCAATTAGCATATTATATAGTTTAAAAAAACTAACCCTGAAAATTCATGAAAATGGAAAAGGCGGTTTTCAGTACCTCACGCAGCTCTTGATTTTCCATAGTCTCTAGTACAGTTCTGTCAACCATGCTCTCATCGTCACTCTCCACCTCTTCCTCATCCATGTCTTCATCATTTTCATCTTCCTGCACGTCCTCTAGGCTCATCTCCCAGCCCATAATTGAGCTTCTCCTGGTCCAATCCTTCTTGTCAGCATTATTGATTATCATGGACACATCTCTAGCAGATCTTTTGAGCGCATTGCTGGGAGCTGGTTTAGGGTTGAGGACCACTACCTATGGACAAAATAATGTAAGAACAAAATAATTCAGTGTCTTTCACCTGTGCTTCTCTTCAGTTAATAAATCACACTAAAGTTTCCTGCAGACCTTCTGAGCCACTGCTGAGAACTTGAGGACGTTCAGAGTTTCATCATAAACTGAAGCACACTGGTTTATGTTAATGATCATGCAAGCTTTTCCACGACCACAGAAATATCCCTGCAAATAATGTGTGAGCTTGCTCTCTCTGAAGGGGATGTGCTGATGAAACCTGTGCAAACAGTCATATTAATGCAGTTTTAGTCCCAATTTTGAAAGGAAATGTAAAGAAATAATAAACAGGACAAATGCATCTAATAAATTAATTAAGTAATTAACATGGACATTTCTCTCACTTGGGCTGAGTTTGGTTGAGCCTCAGGGCATTGATGCATTTTCCTAGAGTTAACAGTGAGGTGTTAATATTCCCAGCTTCTTTTAAGCGTTCTCCTCGATTCTGAGTCCTTGCACATCTCTCAGATCCAGCCAAATCACATAATGACAACCTTTAAAATAATTTCAGAATAAATCAATAGTTTTATGTTAAATCAACAGTGCAGCATATTAGTATCGAGGTCACCTACTCGCTTATTGTCTGGACTCGAGGAACACCCACATCTTCAATCCTTAGCATCCGAATGGAAAATATACTGTGGCTATAGAGAAAATGTGTTATATTTACATTTCATATCATTTTAAAATGCAGATAAATTAAATATTAAAATTGTTTCAACTGAAATACCTTCTGCTTGAGATGTTGTTGAGTTTGGTGGATGAGAAACTTTGATTTTTCCTACCAATTTTCACAACTTTTAATGCTTCATCTGCACTGTTAACCTGAACCCATTTTAGATCTGATAAAAAAACATTAGACAAATTCTATGAATAACCATATAATGTAATAATAAACAAACTACCATGAACATAAAATGCTAAGAAAATGTGCATTATGAATAATTAAAGAAAAATATATATATTAACTATTCATACAATTTAAACATTTATACTGTAACTAGTTTTATTTACATTTTTATTATAATTATTACACTTTGTACACATAAAATGAGTGAAATTTAGACTTTAGAAGTTATATGATTACCTTTAACAAAAGAATTGCTTTTAACATCTTGAGCTAACCGCAATGCATTTCTTTTGTGAGAGCCATTTGGAACAAAATCAAGCAGATCATGGATGCTTTCATTGTAGATTTCACAAAATGAGACCCACACTGAGAATTTAACATGAGAGCTCTCATCCAAACAGACACTGTCTCCATTCATGTCACTAGATGTGGAGCCTAGAACAACAAATCAGCATTGATGTAGATGCTTACAACAAATCACACTATGCCTGATATTTGTTTCTGAGAAGGATGAACAATTTGATGTTGCTTACTGTCAAACGATGAACAACTTGAGCTGGACATGCTGGACAGAGTTTTCTGGGAGTCGTTCTGATAAACATAAAGAAACAGCCATGATATGAGTATTGCTAAAACAACATACTATACTTGAAAAAAAAAATGTATAAATGAATATACATCTTTAAATCGCCGGAGAAGGTTTCTCTTATTTGTAGTTTCCTCATCTTGTTGCTCTTTTGTGAGTCTTGTGAAGTCAACACAGCGGTGAGGTTTGATGTTATTTTGCAAATAAATTCTGCCTTCTATGCTGTTAAAGATCACGTTTAATGACCGGGGCAAAATTCCACCATCTGATTCAGGGCCTATTAACAAACATAAATTTGTGTTAGTAAACAGATCAGATATACGCAAAGCATAAAACTATTGACCTTATTCTGCAATGCAGCAGTGGGCATGTTTTTACAAATGTTTTAGAACTTCCTAGTCATTTCCCCCATAGGCAACTAAATCACAATAATAAACGGCAGAAAACGGTCAAACTACTTGCACCACAAACAAGTGTGTTCATAACTATACATAAAAAGTAGAATAATATAATAAGAAAACATCAGTTTGCAACATCAACAGCAGAACAAGCTGTTTTAAATGACAAAAAAAAAATCAATGGAAGTGAATGAGACCGGAAGTCTTGAGCCCAAAAAAATCCAATGGCTACACTTACTCATACGTGAAGAAGAAGGTCAATATAAACATTCTTACCAAGAAAAGTAAAAGTCTTCCCAGCATTGGTAACTCCATATGTAAAAATCAAGGAATTCCCTCCATCCAAAACTTCTTTAACAAGACTTTTGGTTGTTCCATCAAAAATCTCTTTCTGAGTTGTTCCGGGGCCGTACACCTAAAAAATGAATTCATCTTAAATGTCATGTTGAATGAATTAAACAGCAAAAACATAACAATATTCTTAAAATCTATTTAAAATAAATGACAACTGTAGAGGTGTCTGTACTCATACCTGTGAGAACTGAAATCGTTGTGCCAGCTGTGGGCCAAATCTCTCACTGTGCCTGGCAGTCAGAGATGCTTTTGGTGCCTTCAGAATCACAGTATCTGGAGGCTCAATGGAGATACAATCCTGTTGGATGAAGTTACACACATAACCTCATGCATTAGGCACATTAAATGGATAATCTGTCAAACAAATACATTTAAAAATGGTTTAAATGTTCCCCTGTTGTTCCAAAAACAACAAAGAAAAATTGTTACAACCTAACATGTTTTCAAATGTTATAATTAAGTTTTTTTGTAAAAGCATGCAGGCTATGGGGAAAAGTCTGCAGTCTTATAATATTTTCAAAGATTTGCCAAAAATGTGAAAGCACCTGTGATTCTCCTTCTGCTCTCTCTGTTGAGGTGAATGGACGTACTCTTAGATATACCTGCAAATGCTCTTTTTCTAGTGACACTGAGTCCTGTTAGAAAGAGAAATGTACACCGTGAAATATTAGATTCAATCAAAAATCTGATTCGAGCGCTTTAAAAGATGAGATAATAACTTAAATACCCTTGATAATTTGGAGAACTCGGAGAAAAGATCTTTTCTGAGGTCTTCAACCGTTATAGAGCCGACACGGTCAGGCTTGTGATTTAAACACGATTCCATCATCTTGGTCAAACCGTTTGACTTTTGAAAAAAGAAAGTTATTACGTGATAATAAAGATGTATTTACGTTACGTGGCGACAAATAAAACAATAACGACTCATCGACTAAGTTACTAACGATACCGAATGTGTTAAAACATTAAACTAACCAACAATGTTAAATTACATAAAACAATGTAAAACGCTTTTCTGTTTGTTTTCGTTCTAGCTCACTTACTTTTCCCTTATTGTTATTATTTTTTCCTTTTGTTTATCCAGTTTACATCGCTTACACGCTTCTTTCCAGTGGTCGCGGTTCTCTTTCTGTTCAAATCTGACCAATTGGAGAGCTCGCTACAGACGTGGCTCCACCCCTTACAGGAAGTAAAAAATATTGTGGTTCTGGTTTACTGACATGACTGTCGAAACTAATGTAAGCAAAGGCAAATACGGACTACATAGCCCATGAGGCTCGGTTTTGTTGGTTGACGCTTTATCTTGTGGTCGAACTTGTTTGAGAAATCAGTTTATTTTTGTGATTTAAATGACATATTTTTACAATAATAGATCTTTTTTTTTTTTTACAGGATTTAGTTTTTGTTTTGGGATTTAGTATTTCTTATGTCATCAATGGTTCTCACTCCAGTCCAGTAGGTGGCGGGAATGCCTATCATTTGCTTACTATCAGTCATAAAACTCCAAAAGAAGAAGGTATTTTAGCATGTGTCTCTCACTACCATAGATGTGTGTGCTCAGTACATTAGTTAGTTGAAGCGGTGTATCCTTATGTAATTAAAAGTAAAACCTATTAGAAGCAAACCTGCCAGTGAACACTTTACCCATCAATAGGAGAAAGATGTCTGTGTTTATGGATTTAAACATCATCAATAGTAGTGATAAGAACAGACTGAAACACATCATAGAGACAGCTGCTCACCGTAAGTAGCAGTACAGCTGCGATCCAGACAACTCGGAATTGTTTTCCCGCCTAACATTACTTGGAAAAAAACGTTGTTTGAGCAATGCATTGAAGTGGGATGTCGTATATATTACAGACACAACAAATTACATAAGGCATATTAAACTGATGATCTGTCAAATAATGGAAAAATGTCACCATTTAATTATTCTCTCCGCGTGGAGGTGAGACATTGCTGAAATTTTATTATCTAGAACGCTGCGTAATAGTAAAGTTGTATTCACTATAGTGTTCGCTTCAGTAAGCCTAAGTAAACTATAAACTTGATGGACTGTTCCTACGGTGTTCATTATTACTTCGTTTTTATGTTGAGACTTGAATCAAAAGATAACGTTAAAATATTGAGGTACAGTTGGTTTTATATTCGCACATACGTTTAGTGACAGCTCCATACATTGTTTACAACGGTACTTTGAACATTCGGACTGAAATCACATGTAAGTAAACATAGAGGTAAAGTTGGTTTTATATTCGGATATTCAGACATTCTCCTTAATAATATAATTTCAGAAACGTATTCTTTGCACATTCTAAATAGGGAAATCATATAAGCAGCCAATGACTATCAAAGTACAACATTGTTCACAGTCTATTGAATAGTTTTAATATTGTTTTAAAGTCATACTTGCATGCTACTTCCGATCAAATATTGAAAGTAACATGGTAAATAATGTAGAGACTTCTAAATGAGCGAATGTGCAAATATAAAACCAACTTTACCTCTATCTTTAAAAATAGAGGTAAAGTTGGTTGGTAAATGAACGAATGTGTGAATATAAAAACAACTTTACCTCTATCTTTAAAAATAATTAATAATCTTTAATCTTAATTCTATCTTTAATAATAATTAATTATATTTAATTGACTGTGAACAATGTTGTACTCTAGTCATTGGCTGCTTATATGATTTCCCTATTTAGAATTTGAAAAGAATACTTTTCTGAAGTTATATTATTAAGGAGAATGTCTGAATATCCGAATATAAAACCAACTTTACCTCTATTCTTTAAAACAACATTAGCACTATTTAATTGACTGTGAACAATGTTGTAATTTGATATTTGTTGGCTGCAAATATGATTTCACTATTTAGAGTTGGCAAAGTATACTTTTCTGAAATTATGTTAAGGAAAATGTCTGAATATCCGAATATAAAACCAATTTTACCTCTGTCATAAATATGCATTTTGAAAATTGCCTGTTATAACTTTATCCAACTTTTCTGAATTAAATAGCTGTTCATTATTATTTACCAGCTGTCTTTTGCTTATGCCCGAACAACCAGTTAATGGCCTATTTTTTGCTAAGAAATGCATAGATTATTCTGTACTTTTATAGAAACCCTTAATGCCCTTATACATATTACTCTGTTTTTCAGTTGGCTATTCAACGGTTGCAATAAACTATGTAGTTGAGCCACTACAGAAGAAACAGGTATGATAAAGAGGAGTTTAACTAAATTTTACACTTTTGAGTTTTTGTGATGATGCTCAATTTTTTTATTGTTTTACAGGAAATTCCTAACCCACAGAGTATTTCAGACTTATTTGATAAATTTCCAGTTGTCCAGGTAGTTAGCTTCAACGTATCTTCAGAAATAATTAATACTGATGTGTTCTTTTTAATAATTTTTCTTCTTTTACAGGGCAAATCTTCTCCAATCAAAGTGCTGAATCGATTGACCATTGTGGCATCTGATGCATCTCATTTTGTAAGTTTATACCTAAACTAATATAATTTGTGCTAAACTATCATCCACATTATATTGTATTATATACTACAGTATTATATTTTGTGAATGTTAATGTTATTCTCCTCAGAGACCTACTAATGAATACAAAAAATTTGACCTTGTGGCGGTGTACCCCAAAACGGAAAAACTCTTTCATGTAAGTGTAATTGCAATTCTAAATTGGTTTATAGGTTTAGTTCACACAGAAATGAAAATGAGTTACTTACCCACAAGACATCCTACATACCTTTCTTTTCACTCAAATCCAATCGGAGTTATGTAAAAATGTATTATTATGTAATGAGTTATGTAAAAATGTTTATCAGCAGTCCAAAAGAATTCCAATAAAGTGTGTCATCTATAATATAAAAAGTACCTAGTGAACTAACCCTTTAGGTTTTGGCTAATGGGTAGTTAGTTTGACATTTTTGATGACAACCAGTCATTGTGGTATTCAATTTTCTTTGTGTTTTCCCTTATGTGAGCCAGGCAGCCTGCATGACTTTTGATGTTGACATGATCTGCATTGCAGTGACTGAAAAACAGCCCTTCCATTTTAAAAGGGCTTCAGTTAATGGGGTGAGTTATTGCATTTTATCCAAATCTATGTCTAGGTCACCTAGCAGAATTTTATAAAGCATATGTATTTAAACAACTTTTTCAAATGCCCCTTATGTTAAAAGCACCATTTCACATTGTTATGCTGAGGATATGATTTAAGGGATGGTAAAGTAGAGATGGGATAAACAAAGCTTTTAATCAAATAACTTTGCAAATTTATTCACTGTTTCAAAGCATTCAAAACAGCACATGCTAAAGACATTTGGTGGTCAAACCTTTGTAAACAACAAAAACTTAGAGTAGTAAACAACCTAAAACTGCGCGGTTCACCTGTGATGGAAAAGCTCTTCTAGTTCATCTTAATGAAAGGTGCCTTAATAAAAATAAAAGGTGCCCTATAAAGAACTCTTGGTATACCTAGGCATTGTGGAATAATTTGAGTTAGGTACATGGAAATGGCCATACTGTGAGCTTTAGACCATTTTTTCCACATTCTCTTCTAAATTCCACAAATGTAATACTCCAGTTGAAAACAGGGCTATTAGAACATAGTACAGACTGTTGTGTGACTCACAGGGCTGTTCATTAGCACACACTCAACATTTGCATGTTCTTTAGATCACGTTCTAGCAGCAAAGTCCCTTCGAATAAAGACAAAGCAAGCCACTCCAGATTGTTTTCTATTTTCAAATAAAAAGAAAAGTTGACATTGACTAAACAACAAAACTTTAGACATACACAGAATTATACAAGGAGGCTAAATCTCTTACTTAAAGTTGTATAACTGCTGGCATTGTAACCATTAAATTCCATAAAACCTTTGTTTTGTCTTAAAAAACCTGATGTCTTACCAGAATAAGCAATAAGTTCACTCATCTGTTGAGCGGCTGCCATTTTGTTTCAGTTGTTTTGACAGCTCAAAAGTGCTAACATGATTCGCTGCTAGCATTCTGATTGGAGGATTTCAAAATATTGCAGACGACTGATTTAACGGTTCCAGATACAGTTTTGCTGCCCATTGTCAATGGCAAAATAGCAAAGCAACATCACTCGGCAACATTGCTCTAAGGATTGCCCTGTGTATATTCACCTTTAGCATTTTGGGCAGATAAACCAGTATGTGTATATTACTGTAATTATAGTAGTCAGTAAATAATGCCATGCCACTGTCAAAAAAAAGCACTTTGTTTGAACATGATTTAATCGTGGACGGTGGCTCCACGTGAGTACACCACATTATCTTAACAGCACTATATGATGTTGAACCAGCTTAAAATATTTGTGTTCATCTAACACGTATGTCTCAAAGTCAGTTCCTGTTGGGCCGCACCTCTGCACATTTTGCTCCGACCCTGATCAAACACAGCTGATCCAACTAATGAAGGTGTTCATGACTGTTTTAAACACCTCGATTAGTTGGATTAGCTGTGTTTAATCAGGGTTGGAGCAAAAATGTGCAGAGCTGCGGCCCCCTAGGATATGAGTTTGAAGACTTAAGATCTAACACGACTGTTTTAAGTTCAACAAAAAACTCATGCTTAGTCATTGTCATCTCTTCATGTTAAATGAACACAATTATTTTGAGCTGGTTCAAAATCATACATTGAGTATGTTTACATGGACATCAATAATACGATTTAAATACGATGATGACAATACTCTGATTAAAAGTCTAGCATGTAATCAGCAATTTTTAATTACCTTAATCTTTATTTATTTTATTTAACAGGGACAATGCTCATTAATCAACAGTAAAACTGTAAACAAGCCAAAGTTAGCCACAAGGGCTAATTTTCATCTGTTGCCTCCTGCCAGATTTTTAAAAGGCAACCTAAAATCAAAAAGCACATCACATATACAATAACAATAAAGTTACATACGACAAAAGAATAAAACATATAATAAGAATTTTTTCAAATCTGACTAAAGTCATAATCAAACTAAACAAATCGAATTGAGACATGTGGAGTATGCCGATTTTAGTCACATTATTGAAGTGCAGTATAGACATGTAAACACCTTAACCAAACTATTACCGTCATGTAGGACTTTTCGCTGCATTTTGCAACAGGATATTCCATACACCCATGGCTGTTTGACACTATTCTCTGCATTCACGGAGTCAGTAAAGGACCACAGACACCCGCATCATGAAATGCTGAGGTTTTTTTTTCTTATCATTTGGAGTGTGGTATCAAATTCCACACTTCCACCAGTCCTTCCTTCCTTTGTCACAGGGGGCATGAATGACATGTTCCTGAATAAAAAAAGTGAAACTGACAGACTGCAGTTAAAATAAAAAAATAAAAGATGAAACATCAGAAATTACATGAAACTCCAGTGGAAATGTGGATAGCTTGGTGACGCAATGACTTTAATTGAACTGTGTTATAACATGTAAACGGGATCATGAAAGGAACATTAAAAAAGCAATTCATGTAAACACCTTAATCATATTATTGTCTTATTCAGATTAAGGCGAATTATTCGTTTACTGATGTCTAGGCCCACACGGGATCTGCGTATGCAGAATTCTGCAGATTTCTCTAGATTTTTAGGCCTTCATTGCTTTTGATTATGTACTTGTGTAAATGTGTGTAAATTTATACTTATTCAGTTTTTACATTAATTTCAGTAATATTATTGACTAAGATGAACATGTTTCTATAATTTTTATTTGCAATACAGATTGTAAAGTAATATTTTCAGTCTTTTAGTACATATGTTATATGAGAGACTTGCTTTGTTTACCAAATAAAGCGGATCTAATTAGATTTGCATTGTAAACATTAAATACAAGTTAAAAAGGTATTATTTTTTATTTCATATATTAAGGTTTTAGTTATGATACTCCCAAAATCATTTTGCACAAATCCGCAGATTTTTAACAAAATTATGCGCAGAAATAGCAAAAAATATCCGCAGATTCTGTCTGGCCCTACTGGTGTCCATGTAAACATAGTCATGGTTAAGATAAGGTGGTGTAATCATGTGGGAACCACTGTCAAATCATGTTCAACCAAACAGTTAAATCATGTTCAACCAAAGTGCTATTTTTTTTTTTTTTTTTTTTGACAGTTCGTTACCTTCAGTTTGTGTAACGTCACTCCTGTCATGTTCTCTGTAGGCTATTGACAGGGGTATTTTCTTTGAGACTTGTTATGCAGCAGCCATCAGAGACTCCATTACGAGGAGATACACCATTGCAAATGCTATCTGCTTAATGGAAATTTGCAAAGGAAAAGTATGTTCTCCCTTTTTACACATAAACACCTATAAAATGTATTGGGCTGATTTTGGAATTTTTCCCCCACACACAGAATGTCATAGTGTCCAGCGGAGCAGAAAAAGTAAAATTTCTTTACAATTTAATGAGTGAATCATTCATATCAATGTAATGATTTATATACTTATAATGTTGTATGCTCAGTGTTACATTTGTCTGTTGTTTTTGTTTTTTTCAGCATCTTGAACTGAGGGGCCCATATGACATTGCCAATTTGTATCCTTTTTAACAAATGTATGGATAAGTTATCTAAATAAGCAGTGGGACTTGTAAGGCACTGTATCCATGTTGGAATGTTCCTTCATTGAGACTGCAGGGGGCTTGTTTTCAGCCTGTCTGAGGGGGACGCCAAAGCTGCTGTGTCAACTAACTGTCGATCTGTCTTGCTCCATGGAGGTAAATGATTGAAAACACTATAAGCCTCACTCTTTGCCTTTTTTCCAGTAAAGATTTAAATTTCTAACAATATTAGATTTGTTAATATGCGATTCTTCTATTACAGAAACAAGAGCAACTGCATCTGGTGTTATTCACACCATAAAGAGACCACAAATTCTCCAGAAGGAAGAAGAGGAAACTCCGGCATCTAAAAAAGCCAGAACTGAACTAGCCTAAATAGTATTTCAGCTTTCAGTTTTTACTAAATCCTCTTTGTTTTTTTCAAATATATCATAGTGTATAACTCTTTTTGTTACTTCTCAAAGTCTTGCAAATCACTTGATTATACAGATGTGATAAAAATGTATTTTATTAGTTAAGCTTTAATAGAATTGCAAGCAAAATTTACAAATAAATAGTACAAAGTTCCATGTCACATTCTGTACAAAAGTCATGCACAAAAAGTACATTCTGTAATTAAGTTTGGGATATCAAATCCCACCATCATTCATAATTTAGTTTCAGCAGTTTCATTTGTATTGTCATTTCAAAAAAGAAGACAATATTTATTTAGGCTTCTCATTCCTTTCTGTCTACTTTATGGTTTAATAAAAAAAAAAAAAAACGAAGTGCTTTGCTAAAACTCTCAAAACAATTTTATAACCTTCCTTTTTTAATGCAACCCTCAATAATATATCTTCTTTACATATTAGATTTGAATATGCAGGCTATCTCATAATAGTTTATTTGGATGATATTAAGCCCAGAGTTGCCCTGGTGGTCATGTGCTGCTTTTATTTTTTATTGTCTTGAAAGTTGTCAAAGATTGTTTTAGCTCCATTCTGCCACTCACACACATTATCCATCGGCGACTTTCCCTCCTAGAGAATACAAAACCATGATAAGCGTGACCAAGCAATAGTCTTGAACAATTGCTAAAATTACTTTTCTGCACTGTAAAAAATGACTTTTAAATTTCTGGCTAATAATTGCATTACTTTCACAGTAAAATACTGTATCTAAATTCACAACAAATTACTTTGAGGTAGTTCACAATAACTTTGATTTTGTGATTTTGTTACATTAAATTACTGTGAAATTACAGTCATATATTGGAACTTCACAGTAGATAGTAAAGTCCATTGCTGTGATTTCCTGTATTATCTTGTAGAATTAACTATATTTTACTGTGAAGCAGGCTTTCCTGGGCTAGTCATTCTGACATTTACCCTGACCTTGAAATTATTTTGGGTGTTTAACAGTGTTTGGTTTTATAAATCAATTACTTTTGTTCCAATTTTTTATGTATTTGGATAAGCACAAAGTTATGTTCATTAAAATTATTTCATATTTCCACCTTATAAAATTAAATAAAGATGCAGTGACTATGACATTCATGTTGTTTCAAAACAGAATGAGTTATTTTTTAAGATGTAACCAAATTATTTTTGGGGGCTGCAATAACATTGTTATTTCTAAATATCAAAAAAGTTCCAATACTAGCATAAAAGTTAATTTGTATTAATGTCTATGTTGAATGAAATAGAAAGTTTGAATTCCTCAAACTAACATGCTAAAGATGTAGCCCATTTTACAGTATTTGCTGTAATCATGCTAATTTGATTAATTTTACAATAAAATTCTGAATACAACACATTACTGTGAATACAGTTAAATCCTGTAAAATGATGCTAATGTAATTTACTGTGAAAAAGTACATTAACTTGAAAATCTGGAATTTTGCTCAAAGTAAATTCTGAATAGCTTTTTTTTCCCTACTTGCAAAAGAAATCTATTTACATAAGTACCAGAAGATGGCACTGTCTGCAGTTTAAGCAAACATCTCTAGTGACCCATTTAGGCATGACAGCTGAGAATTTATTGGCAACACCCTGTGTAAATTGTTACCTTTCATTAGTATATGTGTCCTGGATCTTTAGCAACAGGATTATTTAATTATATTTTAAGAATACTTACAAAGTTCTTGATTTGTAAGTCTCCTCCGTGCAGTAAAAGAAGCTGGATGAGTTTGAAACGATTCAGGCTGACTGCGTCGTGCAATGGCGTGTCACCCTCCTGATGTAAAACAATGTTTATTAAAGGAGGATTAAAAATGTTCACTGTGTTTATCAAAGTCTATTCGTCCGCATGTCTTACTATGTCTTTGGCGTTGACGTCTGCGCCACAGTGGATGAGATGTTCAGCACATTCGTAGTGTCCTGTCTTGACCGCCACATGAAGAGCAGTGCTGCGAAGCTGAGGATGGCCAGTGTGTCAGACTTCACCAGATACATTATTTAACCTGATTTCCTGTCAAATGACTACTTTTTTACCTTGTCTCTGGCATCCAGTTTTGCCCCGTGATTAAGTAATGCCTCCAGCACAGGCAAACTTCCTCCACGACAAGCCCAGTGGACTTCAGTTGCTTGAAGCTAGTTAAACACAATCAGTGAGATAGTTCATCGGTGTTAACTAAAAGAATGAATGCATAGAAGGAATTTGCATGCTGCTTTTTAAATCAATGAAATATACATGCGTGTGAAGAAGGCCCATTCAGTGTGTTTCATATTAAAATAATTAAAGTAGAATGTCTGAAATAACTGAAAATATATAAATGAAAAAATAATGAGTCGTTGTTTAGTGCATATTTATGAAACACTATGCTGGGTTCAACACAATTGATTTGTGCCTGGACAACAAGAAATCTTAACTTATTATTATTTTTACAAATTTAAGTATATTAAACATTAAACAGTTGAGTAGTTTAAAACAACAAGAATTATGTTTTGGCTTATTTAAAGTTTTATTTTTTGATTGAAGATTATTTTCTGTTCATTTTTGTTTTAAGTTTTCTTTTGCTAGCAGCTACTGTAGTTCTCTGCAACTCATGGTCGCCTGGTCAGTACCTGGGTGAAAGACCACACTGGAAAGCTAGGTTGCTGCTGGGAAGTGGTTAGTGAGACCATCTGGGGGCGCTCAACCTGCGGTCTGTGTGGGTCTTAACGCCCCAGTATATTCATGGGGACTCTGCTGCTCAGTGAGCGCCGTATTTCAGATGAGATATTAAACTGAGGTCCTCTCTGTGGTCATTAAAAACCCCAAGATGTCCTTTGAAAAAGAGTTGGGTTTAACCCCAGCATCCTGGCCAAATTTGCCCCTGGCCTCTGTCCATCATGGCCTCCTAACCATCCCCATATCATGACTGACTTTATAACTCGGTCTCTTTTTCACCAATTCTCTGGTGCGCGGTCTGGTGCAATACGGCTGCCATCACGTCATCCAGGTGAATGCTGCACACTGGTGGTGAATGAGGAGAATCCCCCCAAAAATGTGTAAAGCACTTTGAGTGTCCTGAAAAGCGCTATATGAATGTAAGGGATTAAACAAAGTTAGGAGAACATTATTATTTTAGCATTCCATTTTATTCATTTCTCTTTTTTTATTTCTCACTGCAGTTTTCTGAGAGGTTTGATTTGGTTATCAAAATATACAGAGAAAGTTTTCAGAACTTGATTTGGTTTCAATATAAATAACCAAAGGATATATGAAAATGTTAACATTACATTATTTGTTTGCTTGGTTGATGTCAGCGAATGATATATATTTTTGGAGGGGCCTTTTTTTTCATTCTTTTTTTTTTACAAACTTGTTACACTGACTTTTTAAAAGGCTGTTTTCTATAATTCATACTAAAAACACATGGCTTGTTTTGTTTTTTCTTTAAACAGTGTGTTTAATTTTAGCAGCTTGTTGAAATAGGCCAGTTTGTTAAAATATAGATTTTTGCAAAAAAAAAAAAAAAAAAAGAAAAGAAAATAAGAATACACTGAAGACTCCTGACCCTGATTATAAAAATAAATATGGTTCAAGAAAATTTTTGTAAAATAATAATTCATAATATTTTAAATAGAACCAAATAATTTAAGCAAGGGTCATTCATTCATCCTTTATTAATCAGGGGTCACCACAGCGGAATGAACTGCCAACTTATCCAGCATATGTTTTGCGCAGCAGATGCCCATTCAGCTGCAACCCATCACTAAGAAACACGAATACACTCCCATTCTTACACATACATACGGGCAATTGAGCATTCAGCAATAGCGCATGTCTTTGGACTGTGGGGGAAACCATAGCACCCAGAGGAAACCAACGCGAACACAGGGAAAACATGCAAACTGCACACAGAAATGCCAACTGAGCCAGCTGACGCTCAAACCAGTTACCTTCTTGCTGTGAGGTGACAGTGCTAACCACTGTGCCACCGTGCCACCCTTAACTCAAGGTTTTAAATTGAATTGACAAAATTCTTTTAAATAGTAAAGAGTATATTTCAAACTTTCCTTTACAAAAAATACTCTTAATAATATTTACACACATTTAATAAACAAGTCTATCAGAAAACCTAATTCACAAACATAATGAAGTAAAACCTAAACATTATACAATACCTTGTCTGTATTTCCTATTGAAGCACCAGCCTCCAGAAGTGCATTTACAATCTCCACATTTCCTTGTGAGCAAGCTCTGTGTAGAGCTGTACGGTTGAACTAGAGGAAACACATTGAGTTCTTTAGATTTAAGTGCTGCCAAGGGAATTGTATTAAGTGTGTTTGGTAAAAAAAATAAACTCACATTATCACATGCATTTGGGTCTGCACCTCTGGCGAGGTAACTTTTGATCATTGGTAATTTGTTATCCAGCGCTGCCTTTAGGAAGTCATCTTCATCCACGAAATCATTCTGCGAGGTAATGAGATATGATTACTTAAGAGGGTTGTTGAGATATCTGATTAATAATGATCATTCTGAAACTCAATGATTGTTGTTTACCACTAGTTCTTGTTTAGGCTGTTTTTTGTAGACTTCTGTCTGTAGACTGTTTTTCACAATCTGGAGGTCATTAGTGCTGTTGTCAGTCTGCAAAATCATACAGACATATCCAAATACACTGTTAATCATGTTATGCTCTGTAAAAAAAATGCTAATTTATGCTTAAACCTTACATTAAGGCCACTGAGAATGACTTCACTGTCACACTGAAGATTGTTGTAGGGTTTCACATGATGGTCAACAGAGCTCTTGCATTCTTCAGATGGACGTTTCTGTACAGTGGTGTCCTGATCTGTGTTTCCACTTGTGATGTCTGTAACCTAAAATAATGTAAAGCATATCACAGACCAAACAAATCACTATTTGAATGTGAACATTCTGTCGTGATTCACATTGAAACACAAAGCCAGTAAGGGCAAATTATTTGAAGCTGAAATGTGCATATCACGTGAATGCTAAAATAAATATAGCTAAATAAGCTAGTATTCAACTAGCTGAAAATTTGCGGCTGAAAAAAATCTACACTGCAAGAAATGCTTTTCTTACTTAGATTTTTTTTGTCTTCTTGATAAGGATTTTGAGATATATGGACTAGTAAGAAGCATTTTCTAGGCAAGCAAAACACATTGCCTTGTTCTTAAAAATAATATGCCAATATTAAGTGAGTTTTTCCTTAAAACAAGCTAAATAAACTGCCAATGGGGTAAGCAAAAAAATCTTGTTTTTTTCTTTTGACAAGGTTATTTTGTTTACCCCATTAGCAGATTATTTAGCTTGTTTTAAGGAAAAACTCACTTAATTTTGGCATATTATTTCTGAAAACAAGACAATATGTTTTGCTTGCCTAGAAAATGCTTCTTGATATAAGAATTTTTAGAAACAAGACAAAAAATTTAAGTAAGAAAAGCTTTTTTTGCAGTGTATACTGAGAAAATCACTTTTAAAGTTGTCCAAATTAAGTTCTTAGCGATGCACATTATTAAACCAATATTTACTTTTAACATATTTACAGGAAATTTACTAAATGTCTTCATGGAACATGATCTTTACTTAGTATTCTAATTATATTTGGCATAAAAGAAAAATAAATCAATAATTTTGACCCATACAGTAATAAGATGCCCACAAAAGCAAGTCATACACGTTTGGAATGGAGTGAGTAAACGATTATCAAATTCCCAGCTTCCATCAAAATGTTTACCCCCTGTTGACCAGTAATTGTTTGTACTATAGAAGGAAATAAAAGTATAATAATTAAGAGGTATTGTCAACTTCTCAAACAGTTGGAAGTAGCGTAAGGATTTTGTATTTTAATATTTCAAATTATATATAGACCTGTTTTTTTCTTTTGTACAAACATATTAAAGCAGTTAAGCTAACAGAACATAATGCTAGTCCAAGAGATACACAAATAAAAAGTAAAATCTCAAACAATTAGCATTAAAAATGAAACTAGTACAAATACTAATGAATTAAATCCATAAATCTATAACATTTAAAGGTGCCTACCAGCTCCTCGACCTGCAGGATTCCCATGATTTTTCTTGAAAATTTGAAGTTAAAATGTTGTTAAAATGAACCCTTCTGATGAAGCATCACTTATATATGTGGTGCTGAAAGTTGAAGACCAAGCTTTTGTTTTTCATTGGACTCCTACATCTGAAGTGTCCCACGTCACTGTGATGTCATTTTGGAGGTTTAAAAAAATGGCTTTGGGAGACATTTAAAGGAAAGGAAATGAAACCTAAAAGGAACTAGAGGTGCCGCCACAGAGCCCCTTCTATATCCCAGGATGACTTACAGCTGAGCGCAGATCTAAAGGCACAGAACACAGCTCCATTTCACACACAAAGGTGACAGGACATGTTTATGAAGTTATATGGAGACATACAACATCATAATCAGCTTTGACTGTCTCATATATTAGGGGAGTTGTCTTAGTTTACGAGGCTATTTTCCTCTTGGGTTTCATCACTAGCATTACTTCTGTTACGAGAGCAGGTTAAATTGTCACACCCTGTGACTATTTTTAATTGAACCACCCATGAATCACTTGGAGTAATGAGTCACATGAGCGGTTGTCATGCATGACAGCTGCCATTTTACTAGCCGTCCACATGCCCTAGGCGTATAAACCTGCAAAATTACACAGTCAGGATGTGAAGAATTCAGCTATTAAAATGAATATTGGTCGGAATTCTATCGTGTCTAATTGAGTGCTGTTTTCAAAGCTTTTTTAAGCACTGTGGGAGGCCGCATGTGGCATGTTTAACAAGGAAATAGAGATTGTTAATATTTAAAATATCAGCACTGAAGAGAAAAAAAATATATCGGACAAGTCTAAGGACTCGGGTGTTATATTAATTCATTTAAACTTAAGAATGAACTAAAATCAAAAGACTAAGACGATAATCGGGGTGAAATTCAGAAATGCTGCTTATGTAAACAAAAAAGTACAAGAGGCCATGGACTTCAGCACAGGCACATACATCAACATATCTCACACGAGGAGAACTTCTTTGACAGGGTGAGGATGTGGTTTCAAAATGGAAGGCAAATGACCTATGAAACATTATGTCACTCATATCACACAAGTATTCAAACAGTTTTATATATTTATTTTAGTGTGGGCTGTATTTGCATTCTGTGGAGTTTACAAAAAAAGTAATTTACAGTCATATGTTTTAGGCTGTCAAAGTTAACTAAACTCACACTTTCAATATCCAAATTTTTCTAATCAGTATAAGAAACCTGGTATAGCACCATCCTGTCAGGAGTCACATTTAAATATGCAAGGAAGAACTGATACATGGATCATGTCTATTGTTTTTTATTAACTCAAATGATGAGTCAATTATTCTGCTTATACTATAAGATTATCAAAGGTATAAAACCACATGCCAGATGTTGTATTTCAAAACATTTGCCAGACTCAAACAGCTCCTGTGTGTACTGGTTTCTTACACATCTCACTCGAAGTGTTCTGTTTTGTTTAAATAGTTTTTGACAGTTGTAGGCTGTGAAATAACTGAAATTGTTCAAGAAATAGTGATATGGAACTGTAATGTGGTCAAATGCCTGGAACTGTGCATGTTCCTGAAAATAACTGCACACCTTAAAGTACACATGAAATCAAAACTAACATATTGATTTTGTTTATATTAGTTTTGTAGTGAGCAATTCGTCATGTCATAGTTTGCTCTTGAAATCTTCGATTAAATTCTGAAAATGCACTTCCTGTTTGTTTTCAGTTTAATTCTGTCTGAGGTATTGATCGTGGTTAACATAATCACGCCAATCCAACTGTGAGTTTTGACAGTGCTATGACATCAAACAGAATTGGTGAGGAGGAGGTGTCTCTTAGGTTGCAATAACTAATAACGAATCCCTTTTCCTGATCTTTCTGAATAAAATGCGTACTTCATTCATTCATTCATTTTCTTTTTGGCTTAGTTCCTTTATTCATTAGGGGTCGCCACAGCGGAATGAACTGGCAACTTATCCCAAATATGTTTTATGCAGTGGATGCCCTTTCACCTGCAACCCATCACTGGGAAACACCCACACACTCTCATTCATCCACATACACTACAGACAATTTAGCTTATCCAATTCACCTATACCGCATGTCTTTGGACTTGTGGGGGAAACCAGAGCACCTGGAGGAAACCCATGCGGACACGGGGAGAACATGTAAATTCCACACAGAAACACCAACTGACCCAGCCGAGGCTCGAATCAGCGACCTTCTTGCTGTGAGGCGACAGCACTACCCACTGCACCACCGCGCCACCCTAAAATGCCTACTTAACTACAGTAAATCAGCTTGCAGTAAAAAATAAAACTATGCCCACTGTTTTCTCATTTAATACAGTCCATATCTCTAGGAACTGCATCATATTACGAAAAAATTAAACGATTGCAGATAATGCTAACTTAAAATGTTCATTGGCCAATCAGAATCAAGCTTTCAGCCCTGTACTATTTATTTTTCTAGTGCACATTGTTATTCTTTATGTGAAGTCATGTTAATCCACTAAAAAAAATATCAAAGTCTGACCATTTGCTTTCACGTTTGGAGAGGTGCAAGGTCCTTCACAGTTTGTCAGCTTTAGCCACTGTAATTTTAACCACGCCCCTCTTACCATTAGTTTGCTATATGGGAATGATGTTCAAAAAGATAGCCACACCCCCTACTCAATATTAGCACATTAACATACTAAAATAATACACTAAGTACATTACATTAGTACATTAACATACTAAAAAAATACACTAAGTACATTACATTAGTACATAAACAAACTAAAATAATACACTAAGTACATTACATTAGTACATTAACATATTAAAAAAATACACTAAGTACATTTCATTAGTACATTAACATACTAAAAAAGTCTGCAACATCTGGACTTTAATAACAAAATAATCACAACAAAATGACAATGTTGGAAAAGAAACAGCAGTTAATAAAGCATCTGATCTTACTGATTTAAATACATTTGCATAAGGAAGCAGTAAAGCTCAAATTTTTATTTTATTCTATTTTATTTATTTTATAAAAATTCTCACATTTAGCCCTCTAACTTTACTTTAAACATCCGTCTATGACATTAAATAGGATAAAACTGCATTTAAACTACTTTCTTATAATAGCTGTACAGTATTACTCAGAATGTCAAATATTGATAAATAAATGAACAAAAACCAATATAGTAATTACCAAAGTAGTTACTTAAAAAACATTTACTTTAAAGTTACAAAAATAAAAATTTTGCTTAAATATAATTAATACATTACATGATTTGACTTTCAAACCATGCAAACATCACACTAAAAAGCTATGAACTTTATAAAAAAGTTTTAATCATCTAATCAACAATATCACATGAGCTTATGTGCTTAATGACTGCACATGTTTTGAAGTGATGCAGTCTCAATTTTTGTAAAAAAAGAAAGAAAGAAAAAAAAGCACATAAAAAGACTTAATTTTAACATGAGTCTGAAGAAATCCATTCTAAAAATAGTTAGCTAATTATGTTTTTGCAATATTTTGTTGATGCATTTAGGCCATGGGTCGGTAGGATAGCTGATATGTAAAGTGAAGCTTGCATCTTGTCTTTTTATCTGTCCTCAGAGTGTTACAAAAATGCTTGTAAAAGATGATATGTAACTCAACACATTGCCTAAATACCCATCAACCATTTCTGGACCATGTGGCCTCTGTACCTGCACTTTAATGACCTCAGGTTTGACAGTCGTGGCAATGCTGTAAACTGCTTTTTTAACTTAAGGAAAAGGCCACTTAAAATGTGTGTCTGAATAAGAAAATTGTAAGCATGTCTTCTTAATCTGTGAACTGATGTCATTTATTATATATATTTTGTTTTTAAAATATATTTTAGTAATTATTTTTGTCTGTATGTCCATAAAAATAAACTTCTTTTGAAGTATTTTGCAGTGCTCTTGAAAACTGTACTTAATGTTCTGAGTTGTCAATCTCTGACTGATTTATCTACAAAACAGCACGTGTGTTGAACTTGTCACCACGATGTTCACTGTAAGTGATATTAACACCGAATATGTAATATGAACCTTGTGCTGACATATTTTTATATAGTAAATCAGAGACTTCCAAGACCTTAATAGATGCTTTGATCAAATGAAACTTAATGATATACTTACCTTTTCAAAAAAAAAAAAAAAAAGGACAGGGATAGTTAATTTTTTTGTCACATTTTACTCACCCTTCACTTGTTCCAAAACTGTTCAAGTTTATTTTTTTCTTTCTGTTGACCAAGAAAGATATTTTAAAGAACGCTGCAAATATAGCCATTGACTTCCACAGTATTATTATTTTTAAAATATAAATAAACAGGAAAAAAGTTTGTAAAAGTTTGTAATCACTATAAATGATGAGACTTTGCCATGTTTTCACGAAATGTGAAATGTGGTTTTGTATATTTCTATGTAAAAAAGTGATCAAGTTTTTCTTGTTTTTTACAAAACCATAATTCACATGTTTGTCCACATGCAATATTAAAATGATTGCCCATAAGAAGTGTTTTTTTCTGTTTACATGCACTCAACCACAAATCAAAAAAGGTGGGTCATTTTGGAAAATGCAAATAAAAAAGTAGTAAATTTACTTTGACTTGTATTTCATTGCAGACAACACAACAATTATTATTTAATGCGTTCCTCATGATATATATATATATATATATATATATATATATATATATATATATATA